>JBBCBC010000033.1:6735653-7022259 GCA_037126765.1 Stenogyne calaminthoides
TTTTGGGATGTGATGTGATGTGCATATGCATGCGTTTCCATTTGTTCGAACTTCTGGGTAATGCCTTCTTTCTGTTTCGATGTTTATCGTGCTTGGTGAAGTTGCGTATGTGTACAATATAGTATCATCATTATCGACTAATAAAACTTCGACTTTTGTTAGCTTTACTGTGCAGTTCAAAGGAGATAAACTGCGACGCCAAATGTAGGACAAGTTCTCCATGCTGGGGAGAGAATGATAATGATGAAAGAAAATGTTTAACCCTTCGGTGAATAAAGCAATTGAAAAGTATTAGTTCGATGAAACATATCAACTCATGTGATAAAAGTATTAATTGTATATTGAAAAGGTATTAATACTGTTCAACCTATAAATTAATATTTTGTTCATATGAGTTATTATTTCACTTTTAATGCTTTGTTTGAATGAGCAAACGGTGCACATGTCATGAATGATTTAGAAGTGTGCATTTTCCAATTTATTTTTTGGGTTTCTCTTAGGTGACATATAATTGTCAAAGTGGCTTAATTATTCATGTGGAAAGAAGACCACTACCTGCAGATCAAGAGGTCGTGGGTTAGAGACACTGCCCCCCCTTTAATGGGATTTAAGTGGGATTTTCCACCTTTTTGGGTATTTCCCCTCATGGGTTTTGTTGCGGGTTCTCTCCAAAGAAAAGATGTGTTGCGGTTGAAGTTTCGGTCGATAGCAGGACGAAATATATGTGCCACGACGTGCGGTGGATAATGTCTTAGTCCGGGTTTAGTCCATATACCACGAGCTCATATCCGTGGTCGATTTAGGTTTAGCGGAATTTGCGTCATCCTCCTCCGATCCTCACGCTTGGTTCGAAGCAGGTCTTCCCTCGAGTTGGATTTGAAGAATTAACTTCGCTAGAGAGAGATTAATTGTTCTAGTTAAGTTGTATTCTTGTAAAAAAAAAAGAATAAAAGAATAGGCGAAAATATATTTTTGATATCAATTCATGAGTGGTTTGGGTCGAGTTATATTGGAATGGAGTGGGAGAGTCAAAGATGGAAAGAGGATTCTTCACTTCTTTCTCTCATTTAAAATCGTACCTGATGAGACTTTCATCTCATACGACTTCTAAATGAAAAAAAGAAAGAACTCGTTTTTTTCTTTTGATTTATTACTTTCCTCGTGTATATATATTATATAAGATCGAATTCGATTTCTAAAACATTATAACTTTTCAAGGAATCCCTCATCAGTGGTTTGATTGATTTTTTCATTTTTTTAGTAGAATAGGATTAAGGGGGATTTTTGTGTGAAATATTTCGCTATGAAATATAAATTTAAATAGGAAGGAGCTGAAAATTCGTGAATATCATACGGATCAAATCGGATCAAGTGGGGTTTTCCTAAAAACTCACGCAAAGGCAAAAAATGAAAAATTTGCTCTCGATCTTTTGTTATTATAAAAACAAGTATATGTTCTTATAATGATAATTAAGTGTTACTACGTGATGATTGAAAAAAAAGAAGATATTTGTACTAATTTAATGGTGTAATCTTGTGGTCTTGGCCTTAATTTAGGACAATTGGTCACAAGTCAGAAGGAGAAGCAGATAAAAGAAAATATTGTAAAGCGGATGAAAATAGAGAGAGTATCGTTTTGTTCATACAGTAATGCACAGTTCTCTTTACAGTAACACATTTCTATGTGTATAATAACACAATTTTTAATATTTTATAGACAAATATGCATACTAAAAAATAAGTATGTGATATTTGTTCTTACAAATGTGTCATGTATCTTTACATTAACACATGTTTGCCCTTATAGTAACACAGACCTCTGTGCAAGTTTTGTTATTCTGTTTTTGCGCGAATTTTATTAAAATTTGTTTGAGTCAGTTCGACCCACATAGTATCCATAAATTTTTCACTTTATATATGTTTATTTGCTTCTCATTCTGACTAGTGTGTTATATTTTACAGATTTTAAATTTGCAAAACATTTAATATAAAAGTACGCCTAGGATTAATAGTATTTTAAAATTCAAATTTTGAATCTCAAATAAATATGAAACTAATATTGTAAAGTCCAAAATTTGATCGAAGAAGTCCCGAAACGCACCCTTAAAATTTTACTGGAGACTTATTCTTCTATACCCACGCAAGGAGGTCATAACTCATAAGTGAGCTCATATTTTTTGTAGTGTGCAATTAGGCCAGTAGATGAATGAGCAAGATTAGACCTCTTCATTTTTATTTTTTTTTGTTCCTTTTTCGGATGGAAAATATATATATCTAAAACCATGAAGCCCCCAAACCTTGGGGTTGCTTTGTAATAAATTAAGACCAATTCTGGAAGCAAGGATTGTCAATAACCCAATAATTAATTCGCAACTTATATGCATTCATTTAATGACTATGCATACCAACATTTTAGGCAGTATCAACGTCTACATGCATGGTACAATGAATCAGTCCGGAAAGGCATTGACATGAAAAATAATCGCATTGAAATTGAGTTGATGTGTCATATTTTAACGAAAAATATTAAGCTAGCTTAGAAAAATACAATTAAGGGCCTTTCATAATAGAATTTGATAATGTAAGGACTTTTTAAAATATAAAATAGTTTAGGAGCCTTCGAAATAAAAAGTGATAGTTCGGAGGTTTTTGATGCATTATACCATCCGAAAATTAGGAACAATTCAACACTAGAATCCCACTAATAACATAATTAGAGACTCCAAAATATAGTCATAATATTACATATGAAAGCATATTAGCATCAAATCAAACATAGAATCTCCTCACATGACATGAATAAAGCAAGGCTTAAGATGTTGATAGTTTTTGACAAAATGAGAGGCATGGATTTTCACTCGAGCAAAGCAAATGTGGTGAGATCGGAGGCTCCCGTCCCACTATGAAGACTAGGGTGGTGTTCGTGTTGGTGGTGGTGGTGGTGGTTGGGAGGCAGACGAAAAGCGATGATCCTTGGCCCTCCGTGTGAAAACCCAAGAACAGAATTATAATCGCCTTCGTTTTCTACTAATTCGTAGTGTGGATCCTCTTGTCTTGCATCCTAAAAACACAATTAATCATGCTTATATGTATAGTGAAATCTTGGGGAAAAGAAATTTTAGGCCCGTAATTTTGGGGGTCAAAAATGAATATTATGTTTACGGATTTGTAGGCTAAATTGGGCTAGTTCAGGTCCATTTGACCTATATTCACTTAAATTTAAAAGTATTGTTATTTATTTTATAATCGATAAATATAATGTCCATCTGTAACCCTTAGAGTTGTCGGGAAAAAAAAATATTTTCCCGTCAAATCATATACTAAAAGATAGTGGGTTACTCGACTATATTTTTTAATATGCGACAAGTGTGCTATTCAAGTAGTTATTCTGTGTACCAGGAGCACCGTGCAACTTAAATGCAATTGTTAAAATATGAAATTCGTTGCACTAAAATATATTATTTGTTTACATTGAAATATGCAAATTGTGTCAGTGAAAAATGTTTCAATATAAACAAATTGTATGTTTTAGTAAAATAAGTTGCATTTTTCAGTGTAACAAACACTACTACACATTTAAGCTTACCATTAAAGACTTGGATGACTTTTTTTTCAAACAGCTCTCTCCAAACTATAAGCTTGGAGAGGCGGTTTTAGTAAAAAAATAAACAGACCGGTTCATAACCGATGTCAAAAAAAAACTTAGACAGCGGTTATGAATTTGTGCAAGTCTCATTTGAGAGGCGGTTTTTGAGCCATTTGTTCAAAATAAAGCTTGGACAGCGATTTTTGAACCATTGTCCAAATTAAAAAGACAATGGTTTCTAACAGCTAAGCAGGTTAGCTTAATTGCATGACATATGTACATGTACAGTACACTGCTGCATGCGCTTTTTTTTTTTTTTTTTTTTTTCTTCGTTTACTCATGCATGTATTATAGGCAGGGATAGATTGAAAACTCTATTTAATTTGAGTGGATGTCAATTGCTTAATTATTCATACTGCAACTCCAAATTATCTATGCTTTATTATTATTAAAATGACCAACATCATCTGGGAAAGAGATATTTTTACCTAGAGTAATTCGATCATGAAATGATTATATACTATTGAAACTCTTACTACACAAAACATAAAAATATGATAAACATAATTAGTTCATTTCAAAAAGAATACTAAGAAGGATACATTAGTTTATTTTTTACTTAATATTGAATAAATCAATTATTGTTGTATTCAATTACTAAAAAAATAAATTAATATTATAGTTAATTTTAAAAAATCTCAATTAATTAAAAAATAATATGCTATGAATTAAAATATCACACATAAATTGAAAAGTATTACTTGTTTAAAGAAAAATATTACTTATTTAGATAAAAAAAAAGTATTACTTGTTTGTTGCAAGTTTAAAAAAGAAAGGTAAAACTTAAAAAAAAAAACAAGTAAAAAAAATATAATTTTAATATAATATAATTTAATTTAAAATTATATAAAAAAAAATTATTATATAAAAATGTGATTGAATTAATAAATAAGATAATTAAAATAAAGAATTTAAAAAAATTGTAAGAAAAAACGATTTTTAGAACATATAAAATTAATTTCATTAAATAAAAGCAAAAAAAGCAAGTGCACGAAGCGGAATTGATCCTTTCAGTTTAAGGTCCTTGTCGGGCCCCCCATGGGGCGAATAATTGCCTCAATTAATTGGGAGGCTTGGTGGGGCATATATGAGAGGTCCGTGTTGGGCCCCCATGGGGCGAATAATTGCCTCAATTAATTGGGAGAACTGGTGGCTTATATATGAGATGTTTGGTGGGTCGTGTTTAAAAACCGAATTTTTAGTTTGGACAGCGGTTTTTAACCTTTTGTCTAAGTGGATATTTTGGACAGCGGTTCACAACGGCTGTCTAAGAAGGTTCTTTTGGACGGCGGTTCACAAGCCGGCTGTCTAAGTGTCAATTTCAATTAGGCAGGATGTTACTTGGAATGCCTTTTATAACCTTGTCCAATGTCATTTTAATTTGGTTGTCCAAGCTCAAATGTGTATTAGTGAAATTGCATATTTTAAAAATACACTTAAATTACATGGTACATCTAGATCATAAAATACCTTTACTATATATGTGTATATATCTAGGCAAGGTCTATATATATATATATATATATATATATATATATATATATATATATATATATATTTCCTTTTTATGATAATAATGAAATGAAGAAGATTCTTACAAATTCAAGCACGAGGCTCTTGTGTATTTCTTCAACATTCCTGCACTGCAAATAAATAGATGAAAAAGAAAAATAAAACATATGTGAAAGATTGAAATTTAAAAAGAAAGAAACTAAATATTTTGGCATTTATTTATTGTACCTTTTTCTTGCTGGTTTCAATCTGGTTGCCGATGACTTTGTACTGTTATGGTTGAGAGAATTAATAATGGTGTAGTGAAATTCACACACTAAAAGAAGAAAGTAATAAACAAACATGGAAGAAAAGAGAAAAGTGGTAGACCACTACATACTAGCTTAATGATATATGATATTTTTCATGTCATAATAAAAATAAAAATTATATATGATAGTTTTGTGCATATAATGAACAATGATAGTTATTTACTCATTTATTTCTTACTATATGGTTAAGGTACGTATTAATTATAGTATCATTATGATGCACATCCATAATGCTTTTTGCTTGTAAGATCAACATTAACAAACTCCATTTTCAACCAATTCAAAAGTAACACTCCTATATACAACCCAATTCTTGTGTGTGAGTCTTAATAATCGGCCAAACAAAGTTCCAAATTCAATTATAGAACCAAAAAACTAAGGGGAGGTCTTTTATGCATTCAGGTGCACCGTGTACTCATAATTCGTTTTAGAATCATGTAACTTATTGTACTGAAAAAATGCAACTTGTTTATACTGAACCGTGCAACTATTAATATGGAAAAATAGTTGCACAATTCAGTGTAAACAAATTGCATCTCGGTATAGCAAATTTCTTGGTTTTAAAATACATTATGAGTATACGATGCACCTGAATGCACATGAGACCCACTCAAAATTTAAAGTCAAACTTATTTTCAAATGACAAATTAATTATCTATCGAGTGTCTCGAATTTATTTTACATATTAATTAAGCAACTCAAAAATCCCAAACAAATATTTACTATAAATAAATACAGTATATCTTAAAAGCTAGTGTTAATTTTCTCAAAATCATTCTATTAAGAAATGTTGAGTTGCATGATTTCTTAGTTTGCAAAAGTTTGAACAAATTAATAAGTTTTATCTGCGTTCTTAATTTCTCAACCCAAATCTCCATCTTTTTAGTTCAAAAATAACTCTTTTGCAGCACACAGTATCAGATCTAACAAACCCAATTCTAACAAATCTCCAATTTTAAGATGGTTATTTACGGAAAGTGGACAATCAAAATTAGGACAGAGGGAGTAATACCTTAATTTCGAGCGGTAACAAAGAAAAAATTGTTTGAAACCCTAGAAGTTTTTTTTGGTTCATAAAGAAAGCAAAGAGAGAATTTTTACAACCTTTCTATCACGAATCAAGCGGAGAGACTTATCCATATCGTCAATAAGTTCAACCATTTGGTCGTACCCCAGATCGTTCAAGCACTCTCCCATCCTTTGCCTATAAATAAATCGAAAAATCGAAGAAAAATAATTAATTAAAAAAGGCATAAATATACAAGATTTGTTATTTATTAAAACACATACCTAATCTCCCTCCTCAGATTCCTGTTAACCTCCTTCAGCTTCTTCAAATTCTCTTGCATTTTCTGCAAAATTAATTTACAAAAATATATATATATATATATATATATATATATATTCAAAAGAAAACTCTGATAATAAAACATAAAATAAAACAAGCGTTGGTTTTTTGTAAATTAGTTCCACCGTACACCTGTTTTGCAACTAATACTCTGTAGTTAAACAACTAATACCTTTTAATAAAACTACCATTTTAACAACAAAAATTGGTCCTGCGCAAACCAGTTTTGCCGTGCACCTGCTTTCCAACTAATACTTTATAATTAACCAACTAATACCTTTCGATGAAACAATTAATACCTTTTAAAAAAACAACTAATACCTCATAGTGGGAGCTCCAAAGATCAACCCCAACGGCCTTCTGGTACTGATTAAACATCGCCTTCGTCCTAAAAACCCAAAATAAAAATTCAAGAACAGGATCAAAGATTCATAAAAATTAAAGATATATAGAGATTATGTATATATGTATATATACGTGATTGTGGGGCTGATGTATTCATGAATCTTCTGAGTGCTGGAAATCATGACAATGGAAATCTTGGCATCACACAAAGAACAGTAAGTTCATGGGCCTTCTTGAAAAGCCCATTTCTTCTCTTTGAGTAGGTCACCTGCCTATTGGTTTGGTTCTCAATCTTCTTGATCTGGATCTTACCACGCGCCATATCTCTCTCTCTGTTTTTTTGCAGATCTTGATTCTGATATGAAAAATGAGAAACAGAGATGAATATAAACAGGGGTGGTGTGATAATTAAAGGGAGAATGAGGGACCATGTGGTAAACCCTAAAATGGAAAGGCTTACCAAATGGGTGAAAAGGGTTGCAGGAGTTGATAAAGTAATTTAAGAATGAGTCATATCTTGTTATCAGTCACCACCGCAAACAGGGGTATTCATTGCTTTGTGGGCCCCGCACACTTTCTTTAAAAAAAAAAATTACCACCGTCAAAAAGTGGAATAAAAAAACCGAGTTCACCGATTTTTCTGAACCGATTGTGTATAAAATTATTATTTATGCATAAAAACTATTATTATTTGTTATGTTTAAAAATATTTTATATTTTAAAACATTGAAATTTTATCATAATAAAAAATAGTTTTGCACATAAAAATAATTAATTTATGTATAGACTTGATTAATGTTTGCGGATATATCAAAAACCATTTTTATCACAAAAGGGACGAATTATCACATTTTTAAAACACCACGCGGATTTGTTGCGATATGTTTTGTCATGCTTTTTGCATGACTTGTCTTATCGACGATTTTTTTGTCGCATTTAACGATAATATAATTTTTGATTTGTATTAACGATTTGTCGTCTTTATGACGTGGCCGGGTCCTCTTTATATGAATGTTACTCAAAAAGAATTCATTCCTCGTTATATATACTATGCATTTGGGAAGAACTACGGTTTTAGAATGTTCATCGATTAATCATTTTGTTTGTGAGTTGTTACCAAATTAGCCACATAATAATCGATAAAAAACAACTTGCAACAATTTGAATGTTACTCAAAAAGTGGGTCTAATTATTTTTTAAAATTTGTTTATTGAAATTTAACTTATTTGCATTGAACGTGTAATTATTTTTTAAAAAAAGCGGTTCATTACAAAGTTGTATATTTCGTATAACAAGGGTGTATTTCATGTCCATCAAGGTCTTTTTGTGTATTCATAATCTTTTTTATAACCATACAATTTGTTATAGTGAAAGATGTAATTGTTTTTACACTAAACCTTGTAACTATTTTTTCCATATTATGATTCAATTGCAAGCAGGAGTATATCTTTTAACATAACAAATTGTATATTTTTTAAAATCATCGTGAATCTTGCGATGTCCAAATGAGGCATGCAAGACTTAGTCACCGTCAAAAAAGTAAAAATGGCCAGCTGTGGGATTTGTTTGTACTTGAACTGAGTTGTGGTTGATGGGTGGATATACCTAGTTGAGATGGGTTTTTGGTGTGAATATGGGGTTAGTTCTTTGGGTTTTGTCATGATTCGCAGCTAAGATTTTGGCTATGGGATTAGGTTTCGATACTCAAATCTTTGTGCTTAATTTTCTTGGGGCTATACAAATAGAATCACAAATCAGAATCGAATTTAATAAGTACACATTAGTTTGCGTAATTTCATGGAGTTTAATTAGGTTTTATTAAATTATACTCCCTCTATCCCTGTATAATTGTTTCCTTTTTTTTAAGGAATATGCTAGATCTTGTATGACTTGTAGGTGTCTCACAGACTCATAAGACATTTTAAAAGTGTGCAATTTATTATGTTGAAAAAGTCGACCTATTTACACGAAGAGTGCAATTTTGTTAATATGAGAATATAGTTGCATGTACATTTTAGAATCTTGCACATTTCTATTTTATATAGTTGCACGCTTTAAAATGCACTATGAGTCTGCAGATTCCAGTGCATGCACATGAGATCCACTCTAAGGAATGATAATAAAATAATAAAAATGAAGGGTAGTTTTGAGTATTGGGAGAGAGGAAACGACGTACATGGGTAATGAGTGGAGTAGTGAGTGACATTTTTTGTAATATTGTGTGAAAAGTGAGGATAAAATTATGGATAGTGGAGTTCTTTTTTTCTTTTTATGGAGCGAGAGAATTATAGTGGGACATCCAAAAATAAAAAGCAGAGACAATTATAGTGGAGACGGAGGAGTAAATATATTTTCAGTACTTATTTATAAGTTGTATTACATTATTTCCTACCTTATTATCCGTCACATTTTATCAATTCACACAAATCAATTTTTTTATAAGTCAGCCTGCGGTGAAACATGTTGGTAGAATGAAATTTATATCACTCACAATTCTTATCAACTAATATCCATACTTATAAACTAATATCATTACATTAAATGTTATGATATTAATTTAATTATAAGAGTAGTGATATAAATTTATAAGTGTAATTATATTAATTTCATGTTATGAACAGATTTCACATTATAGTTTGTACTATTATCTCTAGTCCCTCCAACCCAAATTACTTGTCTTTCCAAAGAGGAATTTGTTTCCGAAATGTTTGTCATCTAATTTGCACGATCCTAGAAGAATTAATTATCGATTTATACTTAATAATTTTTTTAATTCGTGTAAAATATTTTCAATCGGAGAGAGTATTATATATTTATTAAGAATTAACACTTTATTTGTAAAGTATTAATTCTTACAAATAATAATACTAATGATAGTTATGTACGATAACAACGGTGCATATAATACTTTTCTTCTAAATGTCTTAGTATACAACAATTGAGAGAGTTTTTTATTTATAAATAATTTTTAATGTACGTAGTGCTAATTGATTCAAGTAGTGCATGGACTTGGTTTCCTTGTCAAATTGAATCTTGTGGTGATTAAACAAATACCTAAACACGTGTGTTGTCTCACAAAATTAAATTGTTAATAGTAAAGTCGTGTTTGATCAACTGCATCCCCTTTCATGGGTCAAGTCAGATGATTCGTTAGGGTGTATCAGACATTTATAATGCGTTTTAAAAAAGCGTGTAATTTGTTATATTTAAAAGATAGTGCAACTATTGATATGAACAAATAGTTAAACAGTTCAATATATACAATTTATATCTTATTATATAATAAATTTGTGTTTTTAAAATAGACTATGAATGCACGGTGTATTTGGAGGCACGTGAGATCAACTCCCCTTTCAAATTATCATACATGTCATCCATTAAATATTAGATTGATAGCGATGGAAAACATATGTAAAATTTGGACTTTCGAATCTTTTTTTAATTCCACATGCGTATATATATGATTCTGAATGATGGAGTAACAACTTTAGACGATTCAATCCTATCCATGCATTTAACACATTTCAGTATAAGATAATAATAAAATTATCACAAAATTTTCATGTGCAAGTTGCACGAATCCAACTTAACTCATCAACTCGAATGATGAACTCTTTTTATTAGAAATTTAGAACGATTAGTATTTTAAGAGATAAATATAATATTCTTTAATAATTATTTGACATTTTGATAAGTTCACGGGTTGTCATAATATCCTGATAAACTAAACACGTCTTGAGTTAATATTTGATCGTCACTGGAAACCATTCTCATTTATGACATATACAGCATTAAAATAATCTACCACCCTTCCATTGTTCGAATTCAACGCTAATCAGACGGCGATTTAGGACTAAATTGGATTAAATTGAAAATATGTGAAATTAAATAAGAAAAGTTGATAATTATGAGACTATTTCAATAAAAGTGCATGTAAAGTTATAAGACTATTTTAGTTTAATTAATTCCCGCCACAATTTTGTATACTGAATGTGAGAATAGTTTTTCTTAATGAATTTACTTGGGCTATTAAAATTAAATTCATGGATTTTACTAAATTAAATTAGTTTATAATTAAATCATGGCCTCATGTTTTGTTAATTATATTACCTTTTTATGTCTCTTCTTCTTCTTCTTGCTTGGAAGAATAAATAATATTTCTTGATTGCAAATATTTTTATTTTGTAGTATTTTATTGGCTTACAAATAAAAATTACAGTTTGTTTGTTTAGATAAAGTGAAAGTGTTGAGCAACTGATTGTTTGTTTACATAATGTTGAGCTCCTGTAATTAAATTAGATGAATAATCTTCTCAATTTTGTATACAAGTACTTTGAATTTTGATTTTGTAGCTTCAAAATTATTGATATTAGATGGCATGCTTGGTGTGTATTTATTTGAATTCATATGTATATATGTCGCGCAGATTAGTTAGAATGACTAGAGTTAGAAATTTATTTGCTTTTTGCTCAACTTCCAATGGAGATTCAAGTGTTTTTTGGGAAACTTGTTTGGTTCTATATCTCCCTGTTTTTCCGCCACAAAATTGATATTTTTGTGATGTAAATTTGACTCATTTTGATTAGGGATGGAATTTGGTCGAGATTGGTCTTAGAGATAACCGTTGAGGCGATGAATCAACCCAAAAAGTCTTTTTAAATATGTCTCACGTCCACGAGCGTAATCGGTGGAAGGATTCTGCGACGATTTTAATAAAGGAGAAAAATAACATATTTGTCACCACCTTTGTGGATTCTAATATTTTAACCGCACGTAGAAGATTGGGAATGAAAAATTCATCCCTATTTATATGACAAGGGTGGCGATTTTTTTCACTAGAAAAATAAGGAGAAAAATTTTTCTTGATCTTCAAGAAATATTAAATATATCTCATATATTATTTTCTCCATAATTAATTTTTTTCATAAAATCCCACTTCCATATATCCCATATTTTTTTGAAAAATACAAGGAAAAAAGGAATCAAGATTTTATTTCTTGAATTTATGGAATAATCATGTATTCAAGAATACTTATCTTTTTCCATAAAAATCTTTTCAAGAAAATTAAGAAAAAACTTTCTTCTTCTTTTCTTACAATTTTCGAAAATTACTAGAAATATAGGCAATAATATTTTCTTCTCATTTTCATTAATTGGACTTTAATTTGGCTATTTGAGGGGTCTTTATGAGAATTAAGATTGGACCTCCAATGGGCTATGAAACTTTAATATTTAGCCAAAATATTATTCAAGCCCATTAATATTAATTTATTCCACTATAAAATTAATATTGAACTATCCATCTTAACCCACATTACGACTTCACAATAATATGGCTCCCGGACATTATTTTCCGTGTTTAAGATTATCTTAGTCCACTAATTAATTAGGCCACTAAACAGGCTTTATATTAATTAATATATTTGTCTTTGGAGTAAAAACAACTCAACATTATTATTCATACCAGAAATAGATTTCCACTTGCAATATTTGGTATGATAAAATTTTCCGAGCTCATCAAGGGACAAATCAAGCAAGGCGTACTTGCACACGATTCTCAAGTATTAAATCTTAGCAATCGTCATGTAATTAATAATCTTGCCCAAGATATAAGGTATCGAATCGCATTGATTCTCTTCCCATCATAAGTCAAAGCAATAATTATTAATTTCTACGATTCTATTTAAGGGCGGAGATTAAGAAATAACTTGAACCGAGGTCTAATTCTTGTATATTCAGTACCGAAGAATTTATCCTCCTGTAGGTCCTATTCAGTGCATCATAATGCACTAGTGTAATCTCTTGGTTAAGACAAGTCAATCTGAGTCTTACACTTTAACCTTTCATGATGGATTGTTCATTTTCATCTGGGTTGTGAATTTGTACTTAGTCACGAGGAACTGTTAATTTGATCTTTTGTGATCTGGTACCACCAAAGTAACTACAACGTAATACGTACTTACTTATTGAACATGTTTGCAACAAATATATATAACATTCATTCATATTTAATGCAACAGTGATTAATAATTTATTTCAGTAAATAAATAAGAAATTCAGTTTGGTTATACAAAGTAAAAAACATATTTTTCAGTATAACCCCAACAGATATTGTCATCCCTAATTTTGATATTGGTTCTATTAATTTACGATTTTTTATTTTGGTCTTATAGTATTATAAAATTCAATTTTTTCATCATGTCACCTGTAATAGCCGGTGAGGTGACATGACTAAAAAGTTGAATTTTTTTAAGTTATAGGACTAAAATCAAAATCTGTAAATTATGATCTTGGTCCTGCAACTTTACTAAATTCGACTTTTTAGTCTTGTCACCTGCTATTACAGGTAATTAGCCGGTAACAGGACGAAAATATTGAATTTTGTAAAGTTACAGGACCAAAATAAAAAAAATTGTAAATTAATAGGACCAAGATCAAATTAATGGGTCAAAGTTACATGATAAAAAATGTATTTTATTTCCATAGTAGTCAATGACAGACTAGATTGAGCGGGAAAACCTTGAGCATCTATTTAAACTGATGTAGATAAAAAGGTTTAGGACAAAGTTTTCTTGCTCATATCTTTGATTTCCAGTTTCGAATTATAATTTCTTTATTTGTTGTCATCTTAAGACAATTAGTTTTTGCAACACACCATATTTTTTGCATACAATTGATCTGCACCTTTTTCTTTAAGGAAGTTCATGTTTTGCTTTTTTTTTAAGATAATTGAAACTCAATGAAAGTGTGTGTGCGTGTATTTTCAGAGTGTTGTTGAAAATGTTGTGAAACATGTAAATCAACATATGATAGCGGAAGTATAAAAATGCAGTGCAAAAGATTTCCAAAATTGTGTATAGTCTATAATCAGACTATACGAACATCATGGTTAAAAACATCACTATAACAAGTAGTGAGATACACACTAACCTTTTACAAGATCCTAAAAGGTATACTGAAAAACCACACACCAAAAATCAATCTATTCAATCAAGTAACTAGTGATCTTATTCAACCTAAAACTTGATCTAATAAAACAAAATTAATGCTGATGGAAAATGTTGGAATACACTCGACGAGTACAAATAGACATAGCATCGACTCTCACACTCCACTCACGGTTGTGTCTCGGATGCTACTCTCTTAAGTTTGGAGTAGAGCAAATGGGATTTCACTTTAACTCAAACTTGAATGTCGACCAGTCTATTTATAGACTTGAAGACCAACGGCATTGTCCTATCCACTTGGCTTGGATAGCCTTGAACATCTCCTCCACTATCTCCATGATCTTGGTGTAACCACCCATGATCTTTCTATTCTTACTCCATTACAGTGCAACCGCTTAACAATATCTGAAATTGTCTTCAACCTGCAATGTACGAAACATAGAAAAACACATCTAATAAAACGGAGTCAGGGTTAGGAGAAAGGGCAAATTTATGATGTTGTGCAGAATGTTGTCCAACATCTGGAACAACATCCGTGCAACATCAACAAACTCCCCCAATTTGGCCTTTCTACTACAACATACCTGATGTTAAAAACAACATCCGAACTTGTGTCAGGAAAGAAACAAATAATAGTCATTCAGAGAACAACTACTATTCAACCAAATCATAATTTAAAAAACAAACAACAAGCACAAGCACTAAGTGCATCAGCAGTGTACTTAGGCCAACAAAGTATCCAACATAAAGTAAATGACAGAAACATAAATTTATCATCTAGTTGTCCATTAACAGAGTTTATAAAATAAAGAGCAGTAAATAAAAGATTACAATACAAAAAGGAATTTTTATAGAGAAGTATAGGGAAGGACTGAGCCATTGTAATGACTATATCTCCATAATCTGCAAATGCTCCCCCATACATCAAAAACAACCCCTGTCTTGAATCTGTTCACCAATTGTCAACTCCCTACAGCTGATCAATGATAACATCACTCTCTGGGGACATACTCTCCCTCTTAGGAGTCTTCTTCAGCTCATCATCAATGTTATCAGGGCTATCATCAACTGGTTCAGGAACAATCTGTTCAGCAGCAGCATTGAGTACATCTTCCACAGCATCCTCCACAACCTCATTAACAACATCTTGTACAACATCTTCAACCTCTCTGTCTTCAGCATCATTCTGATCAGCAGCAATATCAACATCATCTTCAGCAACATCTTCAGCATTATCACCAGCAATTGGTGCATCATCCTTCTCACCTGCATGGCCAGATGGACCAACTCCATCATTATCTTCATCATCAGGTGATCCTCTCCCTGTTGGAGTAGAAAGCAGGCTTCTCCAAAAGGCTTGCTGTTTAATCAGAGCATCTATGTTCTGCTGGATGGATGTGATTTGATCAGATATATAAGAATTAGTAAAATGAACAGAGGGTGTACCATATCTTCTGGTTACTGTATAAGGAATGTTGCCAACAAGATTGTTGTGTACTAAAATATCGGGTTTAGGGATTTGAATGTGGCTATCGATTCTAGTAACACAAACACGTAATTAATTGTAAATAATCAAACGCGAAGACTGCGGGAAGAACTCTTGAGTTCTTCTCTTAAATTTGGTATTGTATATATGATGAAATGGGAGCAAGATTGGGAGAGATTGAGAGTGGGAGCCCTCTACAATGGGGGGTGTGGTCCTCTATTAATAGAGGACCAACCCTAAAAGGTAAAATACTATTAATCCATCTTGACCCTTTATTCTAGGGTTTTATTACAATCGTGGATTAAAACATTAAAACTAAATCTATTTTACATTAAATGCTCTTGTCTTGTCTCGTAATGTTGACGTTGGTTCCTGACTTCGCCGGATTACCTTCTCGTGTTGTGCTTGCCGGCTTTGCTCGTGGAGCGACCTCAGGGGAGGTCGCCCTTGGAGCGACCTCGGGGGAGATCGCCCGCTCAGATAGTCTTTACTCTTCTCTTTTCAACCTCTTTATGGGTGGAGTCCTCGAGGGAGGTATTTCGTTAAAGTGAGGTTGGTCCTTTGTCGGTCGAAAGTCGTCCAGGGCCTAGGTGGAGCCCTGGCGGCGTGTCGGATCTGGGCACATATCTAGTTTGATTTGTCTTTACAACAATAGCCCCCAAAGGTCGGGGCTTTGACTTTATTAGGGACTCGATCTTAAATTCATACCTTCTATCGTCCGTGGTTATCATGTTTGCCCCCGAGCTGCTTTCCGGATGTCATATAGGTCTTGATGGTTGAGAATGAGTCCGGGTTGAGGATTTTCCTACGTTAAGTCATCGATTTTTGTGTGTCCTTATTCGGTGAGCCTCTTTATCTGAGTATTTTTATGTCTTGTACTCGGTGAGCCCTCTTTATCTGAGTCTTTTACGTCTTTCGTACTCAGGTAAAGCCCCTTTGTACGAGTCTTTTCTGTGGTTCATCGAGAATTGTATTAATTACTCGTCGAGAGACGGGGCTCGTCGAGATTTTTATTTTAGTAACTCATCGAGAGTTTTATTTTAGTTACTCGTCGAGATTTTTATTTTAGTTACTCGTCGAGAGATGGGGCTCGTTGAGAGTTTTATTGGTTGCTCGTCGAGAGTCTTGTTTTAGTTACTCGTCGAGAGTCTTATTTTAGTTACTCGTCGAGAGTCTTATTTTAGTTACTCGTCGAGAGTCTTTTTGGTTGCTCATCGAGAGTCTTTATAGTTGCTCGTCGAGAGTCTTTTTGGTTGCTCGTCGTTGAGAGTCTTTTTTAATTACTCGTCGAGAGTCTTTTTTGGTTACTCGTCGAGATGTGCGATCTATGGGAATTTATTTGTGCTCGTCGTCGACCATTTCTGGCCGAGATGTTCGTGACTTTTACTAGCTTGCGACCTTATTTGCCTTAGAAATGTTTTGGCTTGGCCGAGTTTGATATGGCATGCGACCGAGATCGTATTATAGATGGTATGCGACCTGATTGCCTTATGGTGTTCTTGGCTTGCCTCATGGAATTTTTGGCTTGGTCGACTTTGATATGGCATGCGACCGAGGTCGTCTTATAGATGGTATGCGACCTGATTGCCTTATGGTGTTCGTGGCTTTGTCGACTTAGATAGGGCATGCGACCGAGGTCGTCTTATAGATGGTATATGACCTTGGTCAATTTTGACATTTTTACATTTGAGAACCTACTTGGAAAGGCAAGCTCGACAGAGGTTGGAGACCGGCACCCTAAGTTCTTAAATGTAAAAAAGATATACAGGAAGGTATAAATGACTTGGCTTTCTTTTAGTTTAAAATGGTGAATTGTTTATTCAGTGAACAACCTCAATTTTGTTTTAAAACTCTACTCAAAGTTCCTTAAAGACCGATTTAATATAGACATAATTTCTGTATCCAAAATTTGATTTCTTGATTTTGAAATAATTTTTAAAAGCTTGCGAGGTGCAATATATACTAAAAAAATGGAGTTATCAAACGGTTTGCACTTCATAGTACATCAAAATATAAGAATTTTTGTATTTGAGGATTTAAATTTTGAAAAGATGATCTTCTTAGAGGTCGTTGGCCAAGCCCTAAGTCCTTGAATATAAAAATTTAAGAATATGATTTTACTTTATCAAAATGATTCTGAGTTGAAAAATTTCGTCGAAGCGGAAAATTGACGTCGATGAGGGTGGACAAAAACACACCGAAGCGGAAGGCTAACACCGAGAAGGTGGGCAGGTCGATGCCGATGAAGGCGGAAAAATCACGTCGAAGCGGAAAGCCAACACCGAGAAGGCAGACGGATCGATTTTTGGAGATGAAGGCGGATAAATCACGCCCGGTTAAAAGCCAATGCCACGGGCCCAGGCGGTCGACTTGGATGAAGGCGGACAAATCAAATAAGCGAAAAACCCCAAAGCTTGAGGCGGTCGACACCGATGATGAAGGCGAGCAGTCGACACCGATGAAAGCGGTCGGTCGACAAAGAAAGGCGGTAAACACCGATGAAACGGACAAATCACGCCCGGCGGTCTACCCGAAAATGGGCGAGTCGACGCCTTTATATGCCGGATAAATCAGCCCGGCGAAAACCCGGCGAAGCGGCGGTGGCGGGTAATGAACAAATCCGCGCGGCGGAAAGCGGCGTCCGCGGCGGGCAGTCGGCAAATGGTAAACAAATCGCAGCGGAAGCCCGGCAGCAAAAGCGGTCGGCGGCGATGAAGGAGGACAAATCGCAGCCGAAACAAAAAGCCAGCGCCCTGGCGGGCAAATCGCGCCCGATGGCGGAACAAATCCGCAACTAATGACAGCCGTGAGGTGGAGTAGATGACGTCGATGAAAATGGACAAATCGCGGTGGAAAGAAGTCAGCGCCCGAATTAGGCGGTCGTAGATGGCGGACAAATCGCAATGACGGCAATAGCCCAAAGCGAAGCGGTCTGTAGATGGCCGAAAAAAATCCTGAAGAAGGCGGAAAGTTGAACACCATGAAGGCGAGTTGACACGATGAAGGTGGACAAATCACGCAAGGCGAAAAAAGCCAACGGCGGAGGCGGGGATCGGCAGCCGATGATGGCGGACAAATCACAGCAAAGCGAAGCGAAAGCCAGCCAGAAAAGGCGGACAGTCGCGATATGAAAAATAATTTATTTTCATAAACATGAAAGATTTGATTAATGAGTTTTAATTATGAGGTAAAAAGTTGGTTATTTAACTTTGAGACCAATATTCAGGATAATTAGAAATTTGAGGTTGTGAAGTGGATCACGTGTTTGTGAGGAGATTTCTTTGAGAGAATGATTGAGATTCAAAACCTCTTGTAAATTTTGTAAGGACATGAGTTAGAAAGTTTGGGCGAAGTTGGTATTTTGATAAAGATATCTTTTGTTAATAAAGATAGACTTGAATTTCAAATCTATCGAAGAAGGATCTCTTATGGACGTTTTAATAAGAATATAGTTTACTTGAGATTTTCTGGGTGTTTCACCTTATTTTTCTTTATAAATTTTCGTTCTCGAAAGTTTATTGTAAGTGATAAATTATGCATGTGTTTGCAATTTTTTTACTATATATTGCCCTGGTGTAAAATCTAGGTAACAATAATTTTGAATTATTTAGTGTGTCATTGTGGTATGATGCGACCGGGGGTCGCCATTTAAAGAATGCGTACAATCGCGCGAGGTGGGCAAAGATGCGAACGAGCCGAGAAGGGGCGTCGGATAGAGCGGGCCCACACAGCCCAATCGATGATGGCAAGGCAGATAAAGGCGGGATACTAGGGAAATTTTGCAAGAGAAATAAAGTTATTGTCCTATATTTGGAATGACAAGATTTAATTAAAGATAGTGCCCAAGATTTGCAAGATTTGGCAAGAAGATCAAGATTAGTTTAGATTTATATTGTTTAATTACTAATATGCTTTGGATTTTGTTTTCATCCTTTATCTTTAGTAGAAATCGGTTGAGTTATAGATTAGGGTGAGATTTGGTCCTCTTTGGAGAAGATTTGATTTTTTTTGTTCTATAAGTATTTGTGGGACGTTTTCTTATTTTCTTACGTTAATAAAATTGATTTTTCTCAAAATCAATTGTTTCTTGCCAACTGTGATCGCGGTTCTCATCTGGTATTCCAACTTTAGGCTTTAAATCACTATTAGTGATTTTCTCGTGCGATTTATGGTTTGAGTTCCATAAAGTTTGATGTATGACATCTCGTTTTGTATTTTGATTTTGTTATCTCGCTTTACTTTTTACTCTAAAATCTTGTCTTGTGTTTTGACTTCGATATCTTGTCTTGTGTTTTGACTTCGATATCTTGTCTTGTGTTTTGACTTTGATATCTTGTCTTGTGTTTTGATTTTGATATCTTGTCTTGTGTTTTGACTTTGATATCTTGTCTTGTGTTTTGACTTTGATATCTTGTCTTGTGTTTTGACTTCGATATCTCAAAATATTTCCAAGTCATGAGGACATATGCCCCCACTTTTAATGTATGTGATAATTTTGCAAGTCGCAATATATTAAAAGGAAGTAAGCAGAAAATTTTTCTCTCTTAAAAAATTATATCTGAAGTTCCAGAAATTTATTCTATCTCCCAAAGTTCGGCAGAAAATTTATTTTTAACTTTGACATCTCAAAGCAATCTCAAGGTATGAGTATATACGTCCCAACTTTTTAACATATATGAATATATGCGAGCTGCGATATAGTAAAAGGAAGTTATTGGAATAAACCTGATGGAGTGGGCAAAATGACTGCCCATAGATTCTTTGAGTTGCTCGCGAGACTTCGGGTGAACGCATCACTTTTTTTTTGTTTCAACTATGGTCTATGTTTCCATGATAATCATATCGATGTGTATCGTTGCATAATGTCGATCATGTATGGTGATTCTCATTTGTGTGCACTCGTATTTGCATTTCCCTCGAACCTGGAAGTTTTCCAAATGCGGGGAGTTATGAGCAATTTCCTCGCAAGAAACAAGCAAACCGTTTAATATCAAGTTACCTTTATCCAATCTGGATAGTTAATAAACTAAACATGTCAAGCATTCAGAGGTCGCATTCATGATTAGCAATGATCAAGGATATAAACGCAGGGCATTTTTCTAATCACCATTATTCTCGTGTATGAAAATTATCATCAAATATATTTACTTTGTT
The DNA here is from genome assembly GCA_037126765.1 of Stenogyne calaminthoides. NCBI lineage: Eukaryota > Viridiplantae > Streptophyta > Magnoliopsida > Lamiales > Lamiaceae > Stenogyne > Stenogyne calaminthoides. Next base: position 6,756,403 of record JBBCBC010000033.1, read on the forward strand.
TCAAGATTTTTTCCGCGGCGTATTCGATTAATCAATTTCTTTTGATTTAACAAGCGAACTACCGTAGGAAGTAAAGTCATGCATAGTTCTTTTAGGAATCTCACCGAGCAGGTGGTGTGTGCGATATTATACACTAATCCGAGAGATAAATATTCATATGTGAAGTTAGATTTAATAATTTAATAATTTGAGTATCTACGAGTATATATGCCCCCGGCTTTTAATGTATTCGAAAACATGTTAGTTGCGATATATTACAAGGGAGTTAATAGAATAAACCTGATAGAAGTGAGCAAAAGGACTGCTCGTAGATTCTTTGAGTAGCTACGAGATTTCTGATGCCCAAGCAATTTTTCTAACGAGCTGCTGACCATTTTATTTTTGGGCCAAAATTATTATTTTTTGGCCAAAAAACGTAAATTTCTGTAGCTATTTTAAACCATAGGCCAACCAAATTATAATAGACCGCCAAATAATAAGGCCCAATCGTGAGGAAACAAGAAACCAGCCTGTTGGTGAACTAAAGGCCCAACAATAATGATTCTGGGCCGCAAAAAATATTTTTAAACAAAATAGTTCTGCCCCATTAATTTTAGCAATGAAATTATTTAGCTTGAGAAAGACCCAACTATTTGGTCAATAGAGCTGAATGGCCAAAATCTGCTATATTTTTTTATGAAAGACCCAATAACTTTAAAAACCTGCATTTTTATTTTAAAAGCCCAACAGTTTATTATTTGGGCCCAGCCATAAAAAATTAGGTCAAGCCCATAACACATGCGTCTTATCTCATACCTCAGCGGCAGAAGTCCTTACCGTACGGGCGCCGCGAACTTCGGTTTCTGTGCGGGTCGGCGGTGGAGCTAGGGCGACGGTTGTGAATGGAGATGGGCGGCGATGCGAGTGGCAGCGGCGCTGGCTGTGGGTGTCGTTGGCCGATTTTTGGGGCGTCGACTTTAGACGACGGCGTCGGTGGCTTGTGGATTCGCAGATTTGCGAAGGATTGTGGCGCGGCCAGGATAACACCGCAGCGGTGCAGTGCGATTTTTTCCGGTAGTGAGCATGAGCACCGTTGAAGGCAGTGGGGCGAGATTTTCGGCGGTGCCGGCTTCTTTGGGACCAAGGCGGAGGTACGACGAGCAAAAACTTGCAGGGAAACAGTAAGAGGGTTAGGCTGCTTTTCAGTTTCAGATCCTAGGATTGGGTTTCAAAGACCTTGGTACGTTAAAATTTGTGTGATGACATAGGGAAATAAATGGAAATGAACGGAGATATTTTTGTACTGAAAAAACTAGATGGCACCAGATTTTTATGCGTATAAGAAATAATTGATGTTTGATGTGTAAAAGAATGAGAAAGCTATGTAGGAGATGATTTTTGTGGGTTTTTGGTTTTGAGATTTGAATCTTAAGCTTGTGATATATTGGATGTGTTGAGGAAGAAACTAAAAATGTTTTCTAGGTTTGATTTTTAGCAGATGATATGTGTGGATTCTTTCTAGACATTAAAATGAGTGTGAGGTTTGGAGGTTTGATGATTCATGTTTGCAGACATGAAGAATTGAAGATTCAAGTTTTAAACCTTGAAGGTTTGAAGATGAGGTTGAAGATTTGAAGATTTTTAAGTGTTCTTGATGAACAGTGAGTGTTCATCAAGATTTTTCTTGAAGATTTGAAGATTTGTTGGTGAAAAAATGGAAAGATTTCGAGGATCTTAAACGATAAACATAGTTTGATTAAAAAAAGAATCCTCTTCTTAAGTGTCAATTGTTTTGTCTTAAAATATCGGGTTTAGGGATTTGAATGTGGTATCGATTCTAAGAACACAAAATGTTTATCGATTCTGTGGCTTGCGAATTTGTCTTCAAAAGCGACTGGATCCCATCACGAGATCTTCTTAGAGTGATGATCTAGGGTATCGAGCTCATTTTAGCGATCTGTTGGATGTTGAAGCCTTGTCAAATTGGGTCTCATCTGCGGCACCCATTTCTTGGTTCATCGGCAATTCCCTCGTGATCTGTAGGATGTTGAGCAGTTTTCACTGTTATCGATAATTAGAACCTTTCGTGAATCGGCCATTGGATATAAATAAATGCGATCTTTAATTCAGCAACACTTTCAATCGGCATTGTGTAGACATTTCCAACTCTAAGTCTCTGAAAGTCGATCGAGTTGTCATTAGAATCGAAGTTCTTCAATGCTCTTGATCACGATATCCCTCGAGAACACTATCTCTTCTATCTCTTTCTTTGGATGCGGGGATGTTGATCGATTCGGGGCATAGATCGGCCCGGATACTCTTTGATCTGTTGCTTCATTATTCTTCGATGGGGCTCTGCAGGCGGTGAAAAGAAATCTTTATTACGGTGTTGAAAGGATTATGAGAGATAGACACATGATCGTCGACTCTCTCGGGTTCTTGGGATTTGGATTGGGGATTAGGATTTTAGTTGTTCGGGTTTGTTTTCGGCGTGTAGAGGGTGTTAGGTTTCTGAGCGGGTTCATTGATTGGTGGTGTGGGAGATTTTTTTGTTACGAGAGGTGAGGGTGAGGGTGAGGAGAGAAGGTTTTGTGGGGAGAGGGTGGGTGATGATTTACGAGGGAGGGTGATGGTGATTTGGAAGTGGGCGTTGGCGATCTTGCTCTCTGGAAGATCTTGGTTAGAATGAGAGAATCGGATGGTGATTCTTCCTCCCAGTTGCACTGCTTACATCGCCGATGGATTTCTCTCATACATTTGCGATCATCTGTTCTTCCGTACTTCTCGATAGTTGGCTCGAGCAATTTTGCTATCTCTTCGTCGATCTTTCATACATCGGATCCTCATTCTGGCGGCTTGCTTGGCGAGAACTTGGAAGCGATTTTCGAGAGGAGATGAGACTCTCTTCGGCGTTTCCGTGAGCATCTGGTTTCTTGGCGAGATCCTTCCTCTTCATCCTCTTCTCTTGAATGGCCTTTTCGCGCACTTGGACAATCACGATTGCCTTATCTTTTCCTTTCTTTTCTCCCTTGGGTTTGGGCGCATCTGGTCGGATCCTCATCGGCTTGTCGAGCGGGGACTCATCCTTGCCCAATATGGCCTTGTGCTTTGCTTGATAAATCTTGGCTCCATTCTCGTTCCATTCATAATTACGTGGCGGCTTATCGGCGGAATGATAGAGATTTTGTGTATGAGCGAGCACTTGAAATAAAGCACACCTCATTGCTCTGGGTCGACTCGAACTTCGGGTCTTTTCTAAATCTTGCTTTGACCATACCCAATCAATCGATGTCTGAAGCCTTCTTGATTATTGCGGCCATTACAACTTATCTTGTATGAAGTGACGCATCAAAGTTTGTAAGTTGAGCACATGATCACGCCGAATGATCTCAAGAAGAAAGCGATACTTTCTTTTCGAGATAGGAGGTTTTGGCGTTAAATCGTCGTATTCTCCTTGTTTGTTGGTCTCAGCGGTTTGGCTTCAAGAAACTCCTTTTCTCCTCTGTGATCGTGTAGGTCTACGGATTGATCTTCGCCGAGTTAGTGCGAATATCCTCGTAGATCGTCATTCGTCACTCGAACTTTCATTCCTTGACGGAAGAAATCAGTCGACATCATTGTCTTCATCCCTCTGCTTGATTGTAAAAAAAAACTACGAGGGCTTCGTAGGTGTGAGCGATGTTACGATGAGTAAGCAATATCGTTCGATCCGCTTTATTTCTTAAGCACTCGAATTTCGGCGATTAGGATCGAGGTGATGTTGAAGGCGGCGTACTTTTCATCAATGATGTCTTTCTTCATCGATGCAAAATTGCGATACTTTTTCCCTTGTCGGTCTTGAAACAAGATGTGTCATTTCTATAAGATATGCAGATTGATGTTTAGTTTGAGTAAGATATTTCAATAAATTCATCCAAACTAAAAAAAAAAAAAGATCAATTTAGCAAATAAGCATTTAGATCAAATAAATTACAGAAATACAACTTGTAAACCTAGGTACCATTGAGAATTCTAGATCATGCAAATGATTTAAAACAAGAAATTACCAGTAATTGATTCGAAGGATTTTAAAATAGAAGTGTAGAATCAAATGATTTGAAGGTAATTCTCGGAGAATTTTAAAAAATATGATCTTTTCAGAATTTTGAGGCGAAGTAGTGGGGCGGTTTTTCGAGAAAAAATTTGGAATTTTAGAAGAATGAGGAAACTTTTTTTTGCACAACTTTCCAAAGTACTCAAGTATCCGTGTTTTTGAAATCAATAAATTTGAGATTAGTCGACAAAAAAGTATTTTTGATCGTACGGTTGAAAAAAAATCTCTTCGCTTTTCCGGACTCAAAAAATCGTAATAAAAACATTTTGAATACATTTTGGTCCGCGTTAAAAGCTTTGCGGGGCGTCGTCATGAATAGTGCAAAATAAATCAATTAAAATAAATAATACGTATAAAGATATTGAGAAAGAGATAAATAAAGAGGCGTGTCGGTGATTGATATTATAATCAATCGATTACCACGGTGATCGATCGGTACTTTGTTGACTTATCGATGTTTGCCTTATGCATTTCCCAACAATATCTCGCTTATCGTCAGATTCTTTGAAAAACCGCCACTTATCGATTCCTTTTACGAAAAAGCTTCATCCCGGTTTCTTATCATCTCGCGTTAATGAAGTCAACTCCGCCAAAACTTTTACTTGGGGAGTCCAAAAGTCGCCTCGATTCCCAAATCGGTAGCGATTTGACATTCTGTAATAATGGCGTAGATCTGTTTGTGATTTAATCACACCGTTAACTCATCAAACCATTAGCGGCGTGTTCCAACGCGTTGTCGATCTAAATTTCTCTTAAGATCTTCCGAGGCGATAAAATTTGCATTTATACCCTTAATTTCCTTCTATAAATAGCACGGGGTGTTAGGTGAACAACCAATCATAAACCATTTCATCTTAAAAGCATATCCTTCATGCTTTTTCAGATGAGTTCTTATTTAGGTTGAAACTTCCGGTGGGAACATTTAGCCACTTTTCTAATGAAATCGACTTCTCGGATCAACCCTGTGTGTTCATTCACACTTTTTTCGTCAAATCATCTAAGATTTCACATCGATCAATCTTTAAACTTCTTTACCACCATGGGCCCGGATCTGCTAAAGGCAAATAAGAAGGCATTTCTCCCTCAAGTATGCACCTTATGCGCTATCGAGATAATGGTATTAGCATCAGCAGACTTAGTGCGAAATAAAACATGAGTTTGGTATATAGTGCGCATCGGTCAACGGTGATCTCCATATATCAACTCTCTATTTTTACATCGACACAAGTGTCTGTTTGGTCCTTGTGACCAAACCTTTAATCGCAATGCCTCGTTTAAATTTGGAAGTCTGTTGATTTTTTCGTCGAGGGCTTCGGCTTGGACATCCTTCAAAGCCTCTCTTTGCTCTCCTCCCGAAGCTTTGAGATTGGCTCGGGATTCTCGAAGCCTCACTGGCGCCTCTTCTAGGTGCGAGGGAAAATGAGAGCATCATACCTTGAACTCTCTTTCGCGTTCCTACCTCGGGTTGTCTTAGGGTGATGGTTTATGTATCGACCTCGGGCCTTCTTGTACTTGTAATACCACTTGAAGATAGATGTAGCATTTGTAATCTTGTGATATCACTTGTAACTTATAAATCGACCTTGGTCTTTATTAATGAAAAACTCTGTTATTCCATTGTTGTGTTGTTTTTCTTCGACTTATGCGTCTGTAGCTTTACTCTTGATTTGCTTGTTATTGCGGCTTTAATCGAACTTTATAAAGTAATCTTCAATCGATCGGTTCCTTGTCGATATATCTTGGCGATCGCCTTTATGCGAACCCGGATCATTTACCTTTCGACTTTTCGATCTGCTCTATCGAACTTGATTGGCTCGCCGTTTAAGTCGTCGATCGGTTGAGATTCCTTTCAAGTGATTCCTTAACCTTTGTTAGTCTTTTAACCAAGCTGAATCTGGAGATCAATCATTGGCCCGTATTCGGTGCATTTTTCTCCAAGATCCGAAGCCTAGCTTCGTTGCGTAACTCTCTGCGAATCGATCTCGACTAGTGGCTTGGTTAAGATATCGACTTTACGCTTGTCGGTATGGATCTTTTCCATCACGATATTCTTATTTTCAACATGATCTCGATAAAATGGTGTCGACATCCACATGCTTGCATCTTGTATGTAGAAACGAGGATTACGGTGATTGCAATAGCCTTATTATTGTCGAGAATATAAATGCGTTCTTAGCTACGATGTTGTAATCCCATTTCTTTGACTTAGCGGGCGGTTGGGAACAACGACTTCTGCTGACCATATATTATGCTTGGTAGTAGATGTACATGGCCCGATGTCTAACCTGGCGAAAACGAAGATCGGTTTATTTCCCAAAAAACGACATGAACACGAGGTTGACTTCTGTCGATTCTACAACCTCGTGAAATGCGAATCGGAATACCAGCTAAGCTCTAGATTGTCATCGATGGGTAAAATAAACCGAGGTTTCGGTCCTTCAGATACTTGAGAATCCGCTTAGGCTCGCTTTCTAGGTGGCTTTGCATTGGATTTGCTTGAAATCCGCACATTGTCCCCTCTTTGCAAAAAGTAATGTATGCGGTCTACTTTGGCGATCGGGTATAGTAGAGATCGATTAGAGTTCTATACTCATACGATTAGTTTTCGACCATCTTAAATGCGGATCCGTCTTGAATCCGGTCATCATTGGAATTCGGCTTCATTGCGGTGTTGAACCCGAACTTTGCGATAGATTCCTTGTGTACTTTGCTGACAGATGAATATCCCGCCGAACTCTGCTTGACTTGTAATCGAAAAGTAATTCATCGACCCATCATGGACATCTCGAATTTCTTGCATCAACTTGCTAAACTTCTCACATAACCTTTTGTTGGGAGATCCAGAAGATAATGTCGATCACGTGAGATCCGAACCATCAAAATATCTTCTCCATCTTCTATTACGAATAAGGTTTTGTCCTTTGTTCCTTTAGTGAACCCATTTGTCTGTCGAATCGAGAGTGTATCATACCCGAAGCTCGAGGAGCTTGTTTGACCCGTAAAAGAGCTTTTCTTAAGCGGTACACTTGGTTGCCTTTTTCAAAGCACGGAGGTTGTTCGACATAAACTTCCTCTGCTAGTACCCCGTTTAAGAATGCACTCTTTACATCCATCGATACCACGATGAACCTCGTAGCAAAAGATATGCAGCTTGACCCGAATGACTTCTAGGCGGCGGCGGTCTGCAAAGGTCTCGTCATAATCAATTCTACGATTGTGAATACCCTTAGCAACAAGTCTTGCCTTATTCAGTTATGACATTTTTCTCATCTCTCTTGTTCTTGAATACCCAATTTGTGCCAATTCGTCTTGATGAGTTAGTGCATCACCAATTCCCAAACTTGATTTCTCTCGAATTGTTCGGCTTTCCTGCGCATGCATTTAGAATCCGGCTGCGTCTTTGTAAAACTTCTCTCTGCTGTAGTTGGTTCCTTCATAGACGGATAACAACGGTATATGGCACTTTCCTGTCGATGTCTAGTTTTGACTCTGTCGGATGGCTCTCTATAATCGGATCGGTTGGATATTTGGTAATCCAGTCATACGATTACGATGTCGTCTGTTGGAGAACATCATCCATTTCGATAGTTCATTACTAGTAATTGGGAGTGGTGGAATTATGATCCAGCTTGATAAGAACATGTCTCGGTGATGTTGGACTCATCATGTCTTTGAAATCTGTTCATAAGAACCAGTTCCCCGAACGGATGGTTCGATTGATCTTGTCTCATTTATGCGGCTTCTTCAGCGGGGGTTAATGCGTACCTTTGGATGCGATTGACTGTTGAATCGGCAAAGATCAAGTTACAGGATGTACACTTTTACGTGTTCAAACTTCTTTCTCCTTGATGCTTAGGTGATCCATTTTCTGCGTGTCAGGTAGCAGTTGATCTGGTATGGCTTGTTACGGCGGACTTTCTCTTGTTCGGAGGATGTCTCATCAAAGACCCGTGGGGTGTTTCTTCCACAACTAGAGTTCGTTTTTGTTGTAAACTCGAAAGCATTCTTTGGATGAGGAGTATCTAAGAATATGCCTCATCTAACTTGGCCTCAAAAGTCTTCAAGTGACTTTTCCCATTGTTGTGAATGAAACACTTGCACCCAAAAAACATGAAAGTATGAAAAAACAAGGTTTTTGTCTTTTCCTGATTCATATGGTGTTTTGAAGTGAGTCTTAGTCGAGAGAACATCCATTACGAGTATGGCGTGTTGTGTTTATTGCTTACGCCCGAAAGCGGTTTGGTGTGGCATGTTAATTTAACATAGTGCGGCGAACTTCCTTGAGAGTTCTGTTTCTCCGATTCGCTACTCCATTTTGTTGTGGCGTTCTTGCGGTGACGTTTCATGTTATATACCAAACTTCGGTTAAAAAAATCGGTAATAAAGGAATTTAGGAACTCTGTACCTTTATCCGATCCGATCTTTACTATCTTCGACACCCTTCTCATTTTGCGACTTTTTGGCGATTCGAATTATCTTAGTCGTTGTCTCGTTCTTCTTGTATAAGAATACAACCCAAGTAAACTTGGAATAATCATCCACGATTACAAGAGTATATTTCAAATCTTTGAGGACCGGTGTATGGCTTGGTCCGAATAGATCCATATGGGGCGATTTGCAATACTCTACTAGAATCTTTGGTCTGGTATTCCTTGAATGAGGCTTTAATTTGTTTTCCCTCCGACATCGCGGCACATGTATCGATCTTTGGAGAGAATATCTCATTGGGAAGTCCCTCAACCAAAGACATCCTAGCGATCTTGTTAAGAGTCTTGAAGTTCGGATGACTCAATCTTTTATGCGAGCCAATTGCCACTTTTAGAACCCTTAACAATTAAGCATGTATTCTTGGGGTAACTTGTTCAATCTGCTATGTAGATCGTGCCTTTCCTTGAACGATTAGCAAGATTTGTTGAGTGGCTCGATTCTTTATAAATACACTTGTCGCTCGAGAACTCAATATTTGAATCCGTTGTCATGAAATGATAATCTTGATAGTAGATTGTGCTTCAATCCTTGACATCTGAGACTCGAGTTACTTGTACATCATCATTCTCTGGGTTACGAATCCCTTGGTAAAACCAAAGTTGTCATCACCGAAGAAGAGTACGCGTGGGCCTTCTTGTTCTTTGTAAGATCTAAGGAGATGTTTGCTTCATGTCATGTGCCTTGAGCATCCTTATCGATGTACCGGATAGTTGCTTGTGCACCTCGCTTTGTTAGCGATCCCACCTTGAACTGCAATCAAATCGGGCTTTAGGTACCCCCTTTGGAATTGGGTCTGGGGGTTAGTGGTGGATTTGGGATCCACACAAAGCGAGCACTTCTATGAAAATCTGAAAGATTAGAAGGTGCGATTTGTCTCTCATACATATCAACATAATCATCGTCTCTTTATATCTTTTACGGTTAGTATGATTATTAGTGTGAAGTCTTGGATGACTTAGAAGACTTGGAATTTTTCTTTATACTTTGTCTTTTTTTAATCAAGTGTGGCTCGGTGTAAGTAGCCTAGATCTCGATTATAAGGGTAGAATACTGTTGCTACCATCAAAAGATTCATATCTTTTTGGCATAGGTGGTCTTTGCGGTTTACCTATAAGCTTGCTTATTAGGCGGTGACCTTGATTGGATCTCAGTTAGATTTCCTTCTTATGGGTTGTCTCTTACGATACCTAATCTGTTGATCGAGGTTGAGGTCTCTTGAAGAACTGGGTTCTTGTTGATTCCTCGGTGATGCTTTATCGATTAGGGTCCATTTTGTTCCCTTTCGATTAGGCACTGCCTTACTTGCTCGGCGAGTCCTTTTCCTTATTAGATACAAGTTTAGCTTTTAGTGTATCTTTTTGAGAGACTCGTTTGATTACACCCTTCTAAAAAGTGAATCAGCGGGGGCTTTTGAGGATGTAGAAGGGTTCTCATACCCAATTCCTTCTTGTTAGTCGGCGTTCAAAAATAGGTGTTCATTTCTTGAAGCTGTTTTTTAGATGACTTTGTGAAAACCTCTATTTTTTTTTCGCAGACTATCCTCGATAGATTTAAGACTCTCGTGTAGTCGGAATAGCTCATCAAATTTAGCTTGAAGGATTTTGAAATCATCGACTTCTTTGTTTTGTTGATTGCTAGGTGATCTTTGATCTGTTTTCTCGATCGGAAGATTTAACTTTCGAATGTTAAGTTCCTCGGTTACCTTACGAGAAGTTTTTTGATTCGGTTCGGTAGCTTTCTTGAGGCGTTCTCTTTAACAAGTCGATTATTTCGATCCTTAGCTTGTCATTTTAAACTTCCCACTATTGTATAAGTGTCTCTCTCGCCCGGAGAGATCATCAAGCAATTGCTCGAGTAGAAATTTGCAAAAGTCAATCTCTCGGCGGTGTGCTAATAATAGCGGTGTGGAAATTGAAAAAAGCGAAGGTTTGGAGGTTACCTCAGTTGGTCCTCTTGGCCATCGGCGGAACTTCATGTCATCGAAGAGAATATCGAGATCTTCGTGCTTCGTGGAAGTCCATAAACCTTTGCTATATCGGACAAAAGTCTTCTCTGGATGAGTACCGGAAGAGTCCTCGGAAAGCGGATATGAATCATCAATTCGGATGTGTCGACTACGGGGCTTTCACATCTCGGCGTTGCTCTCTTTTTGTTGAGTTTATCTTCTCTTTCTCTGGGAGTCAGTCGAGGCGTTCGGTCTTTGTAGTGACATGGTTTCTCGCGCGATTAGTATGATCCTCGATCTGGAACTTCCTCTGCCAGTGAGTCACTCTCCGTCATAGGATCTTCGGGTGACTTCCCTTTTCGATAATGTCAGAACTTCTCTGTCGGAATCGTTATCTCTTCTCTCATCCGTCGGATCATCTCTTTTCTTTTCTTCTCTGCGGATCTCTTGATCATCGATCAAAGTTCTTTCTCGTGATTTGTCGGTTGGCCTCTGTTTCTTTGATAGTCCTTTGTAGAATCTCGATACTTACCAAAAGCCGAGTATTTGTTCTTTCAAGTTTCTTGGTAAGCGCGGCGTCATTGCTTGACTTATGATGTTTCAACGAGTTCGGTGGCCTTCGATCTGCTTCTTTGGTTGCTTTTAAACATAACCTGATTTAGGCGTTGAGGCTTGTGAGACGTCTCGTCTTCATCTGCTTGTCCTCTTTCAATTAAGTCAAACTTCGTGAGCTTTAAGGCTTAAGAACAAGCTACTCGGTTTCATCTTTGAAATGTCTTGGCAATCCTTGATTCTGGTGACTTTCATGTCCCATTCTTGGTGAGAGATCTTAAGATCTTGTAGTTGATATCTTTGTCGACATCTCTCTACCAAGTTCTCGTAGCTTATTAGTGACATGGTGATCCTCCCATCGAGCTTGTTGATGGTCTCGTTGGCAACATCTTCAACTTTCGAACTTCACCGGTTCACCTTTTTAAGCGGTCATCTTTGATCGATCATTTCTTCGCAGATCTCGGAAGAGTATCCCACATTGCTTTTTGCGGTTTTGAGATACTTTATCTTCTCTTTGGTGACTTTATCCATTGTCTTCATGATTATATGCCTAGCGATTAGGTGTCAGAGTGAGCGAACTTTCTTTTCCTGATCCATCAAATTTGGGCTTTTTCGCACAAGACTTCCGTGGCAAAGTCCGGATCTCCTCCGATTCTTTGGGTTGTCGTGGTATATGATGATGGGTCCTCGTTCGATGACTTCCATCATTCCGTAAACTTATCGATCCTAGATGGTTGCACGTATATATAGCCAATCTGCATACTCATCAATTGAAAATTTAGGCAAATCATGATACATACCGAGGTATTATCCATCTTTGAGTGATTTTGAAAACGAATGAGTTTTAAAAACGGTTTTTCAAGATCTGTTCAAATGACCACAAAGATTCTTCCTCAAGAATCGATGATACTCAAAAGCCGATGGTCAGAGAACCCACGCTCTCGATACCACTTGTAGGTCGAGCGGGTTTTGTGAGGGTGGAAATCTAGAGGGAGGGTGAATAGACTTCCAAAACTTTTTCGTGCGGATCGTGTGAACCGCATATTACCCGATCGAGTGCTAGTGTATCGGTTTATCGATGTTCAATCTTCTTGAGTGCACGAGGCGGATCGGTTTGATATCTGTCTACCTTAATGAGAATGGTCGCGAAGGCTTGTTTTTACCCGTGTGAAAAACCGGTTTATTAATCGATTCTTAAGTCGGTTTTCAACCAGGTTGATGAAGTGTCAATCGATCGGATCGATTGCGCAGATCGATCTTAACTTTAGAATATGTATGCGATTTAAACTTCGGTTGTGTGACTTGTGTAAAGCGATAAGAAAACAAGTAAATGCACACAAGGCGTTTTATAGTGTTTGAGCGAAACCCATCCCACGTCCACTCTTCCCTTAACATGGGGGGAACCTTAACCTCTTTTAACTGCGCGGGACTTATATCCTTTTCAAGATGGGAGAGATGTTTACCGAGTTCCCACTCTTACAAACTTAACTGCGGGACTTATATCATTTTCGAGGGATGGCGAGATGTTTACCAAGTTCTCACTCGAAGCTTAACCTACACGGGACTTATATCCTTTTCAGGTGACGGTAGAGATATTTATCAAGTTCCCACTCTACAAACGTAACGGCGGGACTTATATCCTACAAAGAGGATAGCGAGATGTTTAATGAGTTCTCCTTTCTGAGACTTGACCTAACTTGTGTTTGGGTAAAGAATGATTGAGGGTTCCAACCGGAAATCTATCCTAATGCTTTAGATAGCCAAAATCTTTAGTGGATAGGATTTCTTGCTAAGAACTATGGGATGAACACTCCAAGAATAATCTTCAAATGTAGTGTTCTTTTGAGTGGAGATTTGTTGTTGTAGCTTTAGCTTTTTGCGATGTCTCCTTGTTTGTTCTTGAGTTTTTCACTTGTTGGTCCTTGTCTTCAAAATGAAGATCGATCTCATTTATAGACTCAGAAATCAAAAAGGCCGTTGGAAGCAATTTGAATTTTGGGCTATATTAGGTAGGTGTAGGATATGATTGTGACGATCTTGTGATTTTCGGCGTGGCCGTCGGCATGATTAAGCGCTTTTTTTTATGCAGTAGCGTCGTATCCGTATTGTCGGCTCTTTTTTTGTGCGTGTCGCTTTCTCTTTGGCATGCGTACGCAAGACTTTAGATATTGCCCGTTAGGCGATTGATATTCCTTTTGAAGAGGATTCGTCTTTGTGCGTGTATCTTTTTGATTGTCACCAGTGTGTGGTGACTTGATCAAATGGCGTCGATCTACCTTTGTTGAGTCTTGATTGCACATTGTCTTAGCTTCAATATCGAGAATCTGGCGAAAAGTAGGTCTTGGTCTTTTTGATCTTGGTGTCTCACGAGCCTCGGTGTATTGATCGTCTTGAGTCTTGAGTTTGATTTTGAGTCTTGGGCTTTATCTGAGTCTTGAGTTCATCTGAGTCTTGAGAGTTCTTCCGAGTCTTGAGTTCATCCGAGTCTTCGTGTTCTTCGAGTCTTGATGTCTTCTTGTCTTCACGATCTTTGACTTCTTGTCTCGATTTGGCGCTTAGTCTTCCGATCATCGACCTTACGTGGGTTATCCGATCTTCGACGACCTATACATATTGAGTTCCCCTCAATATGTGACCTATCTTTACATCCCATTTATCTATACATTTAATTTGGTCATCTTATTCTAAATCAAAGTCATCAATATTTAACAGTCCGATTTGGTCTATTACAACTTTGTTTGGAACTTCCATCAAAACTAAATTACATATTTCCCAACATACTCAGCGGATTGTGAACAAACATGAATGTATATTTAATCACCAGAAAAGAGAACATCGTAGTAGTGAGCTCCGTGTCCCATAGTTACTCAGTGATTACACATCTAAGTTGTGCTTTATTTTTCAATGCATTTAAGAGATATATGCCCAGGACTCTGTATCTAAACCATGATTCAACATAAGATCATAACACTATCATTTAAAGTTCAAAAATAAGCAAATCAACAGACAAACTCATTATCAGAACCACAATGTTGCTTCAAATGTTGGAAACATTTGTCACAACATCTAGTGTTTATTTTCAGATATAGCAAAAACCAAGAAATTTTCTAAGTGAAGAAAACCTCTCATTATCAAGGTTTTTTTTTTTAAATATCAGCAAGTTATTTTTCAGTAAAAATATATTCTAACTTCACAACTTCTTTCTCTACAAGATCTCTTATAAAGTGATGTCTTATACTTATATACTATATCCTTCAATTAATTGCTACCTGATATCATTTTCAGTATATGATATAGGGTTAAGGAGGGTTTTCTTCTTTCATTATATTTTGTACAACGATTAATACATTTAAATCCCATTATTATGACGTTACTTGCTTTTCTAAATCTTATATGTTGTTTTTAAAAAAAAATCTAAATTATTTATTATTAAGTTTTTTTTTTCAAATATATTTTCTTCATAATGAGATTGAGTCGCTCTGAATATTTTTTGCTCTCGAAGTATGTTTTTTTTTTTAAATATGAATCATTTTTGAACTAATTTTGGATTCCTCAACAAACGGAAATGACAAATATAATTTTGCGGAAGAGGAGAAATCCTTAGTGAGGTTGGTTGCAAAAGCAGGCACATAACTATGGGAATAATTACAAAACTGAGCATTGACAACTTGCGGCGGGTACATCAATATATATTTTTTTTAACGGTAAAGTTAAAATTTTTATTAAAAACAATATATGCAACCTAGACTATAAGACATAATCCAGGTTGCAAATTAAAACTCCTGTTACATATCGGCTGGAATTTTCAAATTATAAGACACAAAAACCAGTGAAAAACTCAAGGCTCTGTCATAATCATATCTAGATACATACTCGGGGGTTTTGTAGTCACACTCTAAAGGGGGTTACACGCACCTTCTCCACTCTTATGGAAAGCCAAGACCAAATCCGAGCTATCATAGCTTCCCAAAATTTTCCAAAGTCGATTGTCGAGCCATTGAAAGTGCAATCGTTCCTCATGTTCCAAATAGACCACATGACCCCAGTCCAAATAGTGTCTGCTATCTTTGAAGTTTTCCGGTTGCCAAGAGACGCTCCATGCTGGATGAAATGCTCGATTGGGTTACACTGTGTTGCTGTAGAGATGTCGATCCATTGGTAAATACGTTGCCAAGTTGTCGTAGCAAAAGGACAGCGAAAGAAAATATGGGCTAAGTTTTCGTCTTCAAGGTTGCAAAGGATACAGCCCATGTCGCCTGCTGCCATAACAATGCCTCGAGTAAGTAGGTTGTCTTTAGTCGCGATGCGTCCTCTCAAGATCTTCCAAACAATCGCTTGTGCTCGTCTTGGTGCGTAGCTCCTCCATACTCTCTCGAATGCCTTACGTTCTATCCCTCTGTCTGTTGCGTCCGTGTCTTCCTGGATGAGGTGGTCGTATGTCGCGGGTACATAAAAAATTATACATGCATAACTTTAAGAAATTCAAAATATAATTACAATACACTATCTATAAAATTACTTATATTACATTACTTAACATTTAATCCCGCGGGTTATTATATAACATTATTTTTTTATATAACACTTATATTAACATTCAAATCCCGTTTTATATAAAATTAATCCCGCGTATTAACATTTAAAAAATTAACATTCAAATACATTACGATTGAATTAAAAAAATATATTTTCAGGTATTAATTTAAAATAATATATTTTTTTATATAAAATCCCGCGTGTTATTATATATAGATTGCGCAACAGGAGTGACAGGTGGCAACAGTCAATTCGTTGTCGTGCGTTTTAGATGTAAGTTTAACATAAATAAAAATACACCGTATAATAAGGAAACTAATTACAACAAATACACCCACCGAAGCAACCTCCTTCCTACGCGGTTATATCACACCCCATGTTAAAATTCCCCCAAATTTTACAGATCTAAATCTCCATCAGGGTTTGGAATTTTTATACTAAAACTCCGATCAGATCTCTCCGTTAATTGCCGAAATGCTGACCAAGTTTGAGACGAAGAGCAATAGAGTGAAAGGATTGAGTTTTCACAGCAAGAGGCCATGGATCTTGGCGAGTCTCCACAGTGGCGTGATCCAACTCTGGGATTATCGCATGGGCACTCTTATTGATCGGTTCGACGAGCACGATGGACCCGTTCGCGGTGTTCATTTTCATAAATCGCAGCCGCTTTTCGTTTCTGGAGGTGCGAATTTATTATGTTATACTAGTGCTTTATTTTTTATGTAAATTTTGTTTTGAATTTTGTCAATGCATTGTGATCTCTGTTTTGATTAGTGTAATTAATGTTCGTACGAGTGGTCAATAGAGTTTGAGGGTCATGTTAATTGGGATTTGAATGTGTGATTGGTTGGTTTTGGAGTTTTGATTCAGGATGTTGATTTATGAGTACGCCGTGATCACAATTGCTGGTTTTAAAGTTATATCCTGTCCCATACATATTACGATGTTAAATCACTGGAATTTGATTTAAGTCAGGAATGGTGACTGATTATCTTGTTAGTTTAGTGTTGTTAAAATAGTTTATGTAATCAAATTTGATCCAGGATTTGGAAGATGGTATTTGTGTATAAGTGCTGATTTGGAAATCAAATATCCTATTATTGAGGTTTTCTTATCTTATTCCAATACTTTGTTCCTTCAATGCTTTTCTGTAGTCGTCAAATTCCATTTGATTGGTCATGCATCTCTTTTTGTCTGTGTTTCACTTTGTTTTCCATTAATTTAAGTGTTTGTTGTAGTCCCCATGGAGAAAGTCTGTAAAAACTCGTGAGATTTAATATAGGAGGTCAAACCATAGATTATTATGCTTGTGAAAAGTAACAGATTTTTGGCTTTTTTCTTCTACTTAGTTCATTGTATACTCTTGCTCGATCCTTGTGATCAAAGTGCGTGGAAATAGCCAATAGGATTGGTATAACAACTTGATCCAGTTTCTTAACTTGGTACTCTATTTGTGAGTTACACAATACATACTTAAATACACAGGTGCGATCAACAGACTTATAAATACTAATTTTAAAGGAATTAAAAAAAAACTCTATTTGTGAGTTACACAATTCATGCTTAAATTTACTGTCGTGGTTCATGTTTCTGAAGTTTTGACTAAATGAGATACCTGTGTGTAGTGTTTCGATTCATCATTCATATATTCAAAACTGTGGATTTTACCATTGTCATAAGCACATATAGTTGATGCAGGTTGAATCTACATACTGGTGTTTTGAGTTCTGATATGTGGTTTCTTGTCTGGTTTCCGTAGTTCTATTGATTGCTGTTGGAATAATGTGTCTTTTGGACCTTGATTTAACTTTAAAAAAAACCAAGAAGGGTCTTTCTTGTCATGTTAGGACCTACATTGACCCCAATTCTTTATAAGATCTTATGCATCCAATGGACATCAGCATAGTTCAATCATGCTGTGTTATATGTATAGCTTGTCAAAGAAAAAAATACCAGCATCTGGCTAACCTGTTATAATGTGAATGATGTATTGCATGATCATTTAATATTAGTTTCAGGTTTTTGATTGATTGATATGGGGCTTTGAATTTTCTGGGATAGCTCATCCTTTGTTTGAATTTTAATTATATTAATACAACTTCTGGTTTCTTATCAGAAACAAAACGAAAAAACAAAAAAGAGAAGAGTCTGATGTGGGGATTTTAGTTGAACAGAGTCACAGACGCTGGTGAAGATTTTACAAATCATGTGTTACAAATTATCTAAGAAACTTAGTTGAAAATTTATTGATCTAAACCTATGAAAGGGCAATATTTCTATAGATTCCTCCTAATGGGTTGACTCTTGGTTTAATTTCCAGATGCATTTTCTGATTTATGGCCACATTGATTTCTGCAGGTGATGATTACAAAATCAAGGTGTGGAATTATAAATTGCACAGATGTTTATTTACTCTTCTTGGTCATCTTGATTACATCAGGACCGTCCAATTTCATCATGAATATCCCTGGATAGTAAGTGCAAGTGATGATCAGACAATTAGAATATGGAATTGGCAATCGCGTAATTGCATTTCAGTGTTAACGGGGCACAACCATTATGTCATGTGTGCCACATTTCATCCAAAAGAAGACTTGGTTGTTTCAGCCTCTTTGGATCAGACTGTTCGTGTTTGGGATATTGGTGCTTTGAGGAAGAAAACAGTATCTCCTGCTGATGACATTCTGAGATTGTCTCAAATGAACACGGATTTCTTTGGTGGGGTTGATGCTGTTGTGAAGTATGTCTTGGAAGGCCACGATCGAGGGGTTAATTGGGCTTCTTTCCATCCAACACTCCCCCTCATTGTTTCTGGAGCTGATGACCGCCAAGTGAAGATCTGGCGCATGAATGGTTTGTTTCTTTGGCATCTTGCATGGACTATATTGCTATTTTATTTAAATAATTTTATAAATTTGCATTTGGTATTTTAGTGATTTTTAACTTGTTGGAATAGCACTTCACTGTTGGAAAAAGGGTAGTGTTGCAAGGGTCGATTATAATCTTTGTAACTGTTAATTACTCTACATTTGCTTTCAACTTGGACTGAAGTTTCTGGCCTTCTGAGACTGTGTTTCTCATTTTATGCAATTAAAATTGTGTGCTTCAGAGTGCGAATGGAGCTGTGATTTATTTAACCAAAGAAAGAAATTTAGGATTTCAATTTCATGAGATTTTGAGCACCTGATAGCAAGATGGAGTTCCTTTGAATTAGTTATGCATTATCTAAATATTTCATTCCTTTTATCTTTTGCCTTTTATCAATATGTATATTGCTTCTCAACTTTTCTGAGATTTCTAGGTTCTGAATATTTAATAAAATATCTTGATATATATCTTCAGATACGAAGGCTTGGGAGGTAGACACCTTGAGAGGCCACATGAACAATGTTTCTTGTGTTCTATTCCACGCGAGGCAGGACATCATTGTATCAAATTCAGAAGACAAGAGTATCAGAGTTTGGGATGCTACTAAAAGGACAGGCTTGCAGACTTTCCGTAGAGAGCACGACCGGTTTTGGATCCTTTCTGCTCATCCCGAGATGAATCTTCTGGCTGCTGGGCACGACAGTGGCATGATTGTCTTTAAGCTGGAGAGGGAACGCCCTGCCTTTTCCATAAGTGGTGACTCAGTGTTCTATATCAAGGACCGATTTCTACGTGTTTTTGAGTATTCAACTCAGAGAGATACACAGCTGATACCGATTCGTCGTCCTGGTTCTAATACTTTGAATCAAGCACCTCGAACTCTTTCTTACAGTCCTACTGAGAATGCTGTTTTGCTTTGCTCAGAAGTGGATGGCGGGTCCTATGAACTGTATGTCGTACCCAGGGAAAGCTACAGTAGAGGGGACACAGTTCAAGAGGCAAGAAGGGGTGCTGGGGGGTCAGCAGTTTTTATAGCTCGAAATCGGTTTGCTGTTCTTGATAAGAGCAGTAATGAAGTCGTTATCAAGAACCTATCAAATGAAATAGTGAGGAAGAGTGTTCTGCCTGTTGCTACTGATGCGATATTCTACGCTGGGACTGGGAATCTGCTGTGCAGGGCTGAGGACAAGGTTGTCATTTTCGATCTCCAACAGAGAAGTGAAGTTGGGCATCTTCAAGCATCTTTCGTTCGGTATGTCGTTTGGTCTCAGGATATGGAGAGCGTTGCTTTACTAAGCAAGCATTCAATTATTATTGCTGATAAAAAGCTCGTCCATCGGTGCACTCTTCATGAGACCATTCGTGTGAAAAGTGGAGCGTGGGACGATAATGGTGTTTTTATATATACGACTCTGACGCATATCAAGTATTGCCTTCCTAATGGCGACAGTGGAATTATCAAGACGCTTGATGTCCCAGTTTATGTAACGAAAATATATGGGAATACTATCTTTTGCCTAGACAGGGAAGGGAAAAACCGTCCAATTATTATCGATTCGACTGAGTACATTTTCAAACTACAACTTCTGAGGAAAAGATTTGACCAGGTTATGAACATGATTCGACATTCAGAATTATGTGGGCAGGCCATGATTGCTTATCTACAGCAGAAGGGCTTCCCACAAGTTGCTCTTCATTTTGTGAAGGATGAAAGAACTCGTTTCAACTTAGCCCTTGAAAGTGGTAACATTGAAAAAGCCCTCGAATCTGCTAAAAAGATCGACGAGAAAGATCACTGGTACAAGCTTGGAGTAGAGGCCCTTCGTCAGGGAAATGCGGGAATCGTCGAATATGCGTACCAGAAAACAAAGAATTTCGAGAGGCTTTCTTTTCATTATCTGATAACTGGTAATCTGGACAAATTGTCGAAAATGATGAAAATTGCTGAGGTGAAAAACGACATTATGGGCCAGTTTCATGATGCGTTGTATCTCGGTGATGTCAGAGAGCGTGTTAAAATTCTTGAAAATGCAGGCCATTTGCCTTTGGCTTATGTAACAGCCTCTCTCCACGGGCTTAATGATATAACTGAACGTCTGTCTGCAGAACTGGGAGAAAATGTCCCTTCTGTCCCTGAAGGGAGGAAAGCTTCTCTCTTGATACCCCCGAGTCCAGTTCTATCTGCTGGAGATTGGCCTCTGTTGATGGTGAGTAGAGGCATATTTGAGGGCTCTCTCGATGATACCGGTGTGAAAGAAGATTATGAAGAGGCTGCTGATGCTGATTGGGGTGAGGATTTGGATATAGCTGCTGAGGTGGACAATGGAGATATTAATGCTGTGCTGGATGATGAGGACGTGAACAACGAGAACGACAAGGAGGGGGGTTGGGATCTCGAGGATTTGGATCTCCCCCCCGATGCTGAGACACCAAGGGCAGCTCCGAATGCTCGTTCGTCTGTATTTGTCTGCCCCACGCCCGGGGCGCCTGTTTCCCACATCTGGGCACAGAAATCGTCTCTCGCTGCAGAACATGCGGCTGCTGGAAACTTCGATACAGCGATGCGTTTACTCAGCCGTCAGTTAGGGATACGTAATTTTGTCCCGTTGAAATCCCACTTCATCGATCTTCACTTGGGCAGTCACAGTTACTTACGTGCCTTTACTTCATCCCCGGTATTAGCGGTTGCATTAGAGAGGGGTTGGAATGAGTCGTCAAACGCAAACATGCGGGCCCCACCTGCTCTCATATTCAACTTCTCTCAATTAGAAGAGAAGGTCAGAGCTGGTTATAAAGCCACAACTTCTGGAAAAATCAGTGAAGCACTAAAACATTTTCTGGCTATTCTTCACATGATTCCTGTCATCTTGGTGGAAACGAGAAGAGAGGTGGATGAGGTTAAGGAATTGATCATTATAGCGAAGGAGTACGTTCTTGGTTTGAAGATGGAGCTTAGGAGGAGGGAACTGAGGGATAATCCCGTTCGTCAGCAGGAATTAGCAGCTTATTTCACACACTGCAGTCTCCAGCTTCCACACGAGAGGATTGCTTTGATGAATGCGATGACTGTTTGCTATAATGCACAGAATATGATCACTGCTGCTCACTTTGCGAGGAGGCTTCTGGAGAAGAACCCTAGCAACGAGAATCAGGGCAAGAAAGCTAGGCAGGTGATTCAAGCTGCTGAAAGGAACATGAACGATGCTACAGAGATTAACTATGATTTTAGGAACCCGTTTGTGGTGTGTGGGGCCACGTATGTACCAATATACCGAGGACAGAAGAACGTGACCTGCCCATATTGTGGCACACATTTCATCGTGGAGCAGAAAGGGCAGGTGTGTAGTGTGTGTGATCTTGCAGTGGTGGGCGGTGATGCGTCTGGATTGCTTTGTTCTCCTTCGCAGGTAAGATGATGAGGAAACGACGTAGGCAATGAGTACTGTGGTGTTTTGCAGGGTTTATAAGATTATTATATTGGTTCGATTTTATTTTTGTTCTTATGAATGTCACTCTCCCTATGGTTACGGATTTTACGTGAGATTTTTGACTTGAAAACTCTTATGCTGCGTGGGAATTTGTTGCCCTTTATATAGTTTCGTGGACAATATAAATGTTGTGTTTTTTGCAGATGCAATAGACATTTACTTGATCGATTTCATTGTGCATTTTCGTCTGTATAATTTACAAAATTTTTAATCTCAAGCCTAGTGATTGAGAATGTTAAGGGAAACTCTGGTTTTAATCAACTGCCTGAACAGGTGGTGTCTGTAACTACTTATAATTCGAAGGCAGTTTCAACGCCTTATATTTGCAATCGGAATTTGGTTCTGAATGGGTTTCATTTAATTGCCGAGCTATTTTCCGATTGTTGTGTATTCTATTCTCTCTGTTGCATTGTTTTTAAATGAGTTTTGTATTTTGATATCTTATTGAGTCCAGTTTCGCTGGTTCTTATGAATTTTTTTTTCACCAAGAAGAGATATATGTTCCTATTTATAAACAGTTTCCTCTGCTTCTGATAGGATAATATGACACTGTGTTTTCTCGTACATGGTTTGCAAATCTCGAGTAAATTGAATAATGACAAAATGTATATTTAGATCCTTAAATTATTATTTTTTATTTTGAAAGGTCTCTAAATTATTATTTTATTTTAAGAAGCCTTTGAACTATTAATATTTGTTTCGAAAGGTTCTTAAATTATTTTTTAGTTTAATAAAGTTTCTAAACTATTGATTTTTGTTTCACGTAGTCCCTCTTGACTATTTTTTTTTATTCATCTAACAGAACTGTTAAGTAAATACACACATCATCATTATCAAAATTGTCAATATTGACCATTGTTTACTTAATAATTCCATTAGATTATTTAGAAAATTTCGTAAAGAATCCTGTTTAAAACAAAAATCAATAGTTTAGAGACTTCACTAAATAAAAAAATAGTTTGGGGATCTTTCGAAACAAAAATTAATAGTTCAGGGGCTTTTTAAAACGAAATAATAGTTAGGGACCTAAAAATACATTTTGCCATAAATGATTGGTGTTTGTTTGTATCTTCCTGAATTAAAAGGAGATATTTACATGTATGTATTTTGTTATTTTATTCTTGCTGTGAGATTATTGCCTCTCCAGAATTGACTCAATCTTTATGAGTTTGAACAAGCACACAACGCTTATACATATGAAAGAGAATAAGTGAAAAAATAAAACGTTATACTAAGGATTTGATCTACGAGTTTCCCAATGTGCTATTTTCATACTTTTGTAAGTGTCAATTAAGCTACTAGTTGATCTATCCTATAAGGGGTGTAGTAGTGTTTTATTTTTTAAAAAGTTGGTGTGACCCAATTTTTTTTAAAAATAAGCACTTCTATCCTCCCACTTGCATGACATGTTTAACAATGTGACAACAGGTAGGTATTAACAAGTGGTATATGTCCTATTACTTTGCATGTTTGATTCACTGGAATGAATCCATGAATGAATTTGACAATTTGTAAATTTTGGATCCATTTTTCTCCTTTGATGTTATATTAGTTGTATCTTTTATTCTGATTCATGATGATGACCAATATGAATGTTTTGATTCTGTTTCTCTCTTATCCTAATTCATTTTCTTATATTTTTGTTCTTGATTTCAGATCTACGGTGTGTTTCCATTCAAACTATAAATTTAAAGAACATACTTTTTATATATATATATATATATATAAAAGAAATATAAAAGAACAGTTTAAATTTCTTGAAGTTTTCACTAACTCTATCTAATTTTTAAATCTTAATTAGGAAGGTTGATGCTTTGCAATCTACTGCATGTCATGTTTGGTTGTACATACATAGTCTATGTTGGCTTTTAAATTGTCATTATTTTGGTATAGAAATATTTGTTGGCAAACGGTTCGAAGATTTTTTAAGGTTACGAAGAACTAACTAGGTAAGGGTCAATTGTTTTTTTCCTTAAAAAAAAAGTTTAGCTACGCTGAGAGTTGATATTTTTGTCGACATGAAGTTGGCATACTTTTATAAAGAGTTGGCATCCGATTCTAATCAAGTCAGTCGGTATTTCAAGTATTTTATAAACTATTTCAACTAGAATACACATTTTTTTTTTTGAATGGAAGAATATACACACTATTACCTGTGTGAATTAATGCATGCAAGACACTCATTTTATATCTTTGAATAAAATCATGGAATCCCAAATTACAAAAACTTTTTGCCTAAAGAAGATATCTATAATCCATCAATTAATCTTAAATATAACAATGAGTGCCAACTACCAATTGCATAACCAGAAAAAGGATCAACCATTACCTCCAAAAGTGTAAAATAAAAAACCAGCTTTTTTTTTGGAATTAAAGGAGCCAATATAGAACAAGATATCTTAAATAAATATTATTATACTCAGCAATATTACATATTTATCATTATAAAACCCCAAAACTGAAATTGTTACGAATTGGAAAAAAGTAAAAAATACACAACTAGAATGGGCTTGTGAATTACTGAGATGGAATAGAAGGACTCTAATGTCAATTCACACCAAAAAAGAGCAAAAAACGTACTTCCACCATTTCATGGAAAATAACATTTTGCCTCTAAAAAAAAGACCATTTTTGCTTTTCTCCCAATTTCTATTGTAAGTTTGTTACCCATGTTGTTGACTGGCTGATTTTTGAATGCATATGAAATCCTTTTAATTTCTTTTGTGTAAATTTTGGAAAGATAGTCAAATTATGTGGGTTTCATTCTTTTTGTACTTTCACTTAATATTTTATCATATGTTTTATCTCTTTAAATTTATAAGAAATTTACTGAAAAGTAAAACAGAGGATCTATTTCCTTTAAAAAACTAGCACTTCCACCCGTGCGATGCACGGATTGTAAAATTTATTAATATACTTCCTTTGTTTCCTTTTAAGTTTTATCATTTTTTATTTTGATCGTCTCAAGAAAAGGTTCTTATTTTTTTAATTGAGTTTTTTCCCCACACTCTATTACAATTACTCATAAAATTAAATTTTATTATAATAAATGTTACTCAATTAACCAAAACGCACTCTGCGTTAAGGGCATTTTTTACATTACTATAGCTACTATACATATAAATATTATATTTATTAATTTTTGTGCTAAAAATAAAAAGGAGTGGGATGAAGGTAGTATTAAATATTATATAATAAATTATTATTCTTGTACATGAATTGTGAGTTTTATTAATATATTAAAATTATTATTATTATTAATAACTTGTTATTCTTATACACAGATTGCGAATTACTATAAAATCTGTTCACCTTTACAATCAAAATAATAGTTTTTGTCTAGTTAATTTCATTAAGTTTATTATTAATAATCCACTTTCAATATCCAACATTAAATTACTCTAAGTCACTTGTAATATAAACTCGAGAAATTCTTTCATTATCATGATATAAACGTATAAACTTTTGTTTTGCTTGTATTTAAACTATTAGTATTTCTTTTTTACAAGAATATTAAACTATTAGTATTGCATACAATAACTAGTACTAACTATTGTGTACATTTTCTGATTTTTTATAATGTTATTTTACTATAGTTCAATATTATTCAGATTGATTCAAGGACAACTAAATCTTTCTACATAAAATTTTTAAACTTTACGAAGTGTGTGTTTGTAAATTCAAAAAAAGTCACCTTATCAAATGTAATATTTCAATAAGTCTAGCTGAATGAGTTATGTGTCCTTCGATGGAAGCAACTCAATTCACAATACTGAATTTCTATTTAAAAAATTACAAAATTTGGAACACCCTTAAATAGAGGAAGACTTTCTGCCCCAGTTTTTGAGCACTCTCCCCCTCTTTCCACTTTCAATAATTATCCTAAGCTATTTTCTTAAACCGGTTTAAATTGATGTCTCGTATTTTTGACTATTCACATTCTCCAATAACTGAAATGGTGGAGATTAATCATTAATATATCCACATCAAATTCATAAGCCATAAATTTTACCACCTTGAACCCCAATATCCTAAATTCATCAGCTTTGGAAACATAATCCCTTTACAATTTCCACCTAAAAACAGAAACACATAACATAAAATAAATGTATTAGAGATATAAAAGTATGCAAATCTGGTCTAAGGTTCACTTGATCAAGAATCGTCAAAATAAAAACCAATTTAGCAATTCTGAGCTCTATGTTCAATGCAAATAAAATTACATGTAAAACTATTCTCAAACATAAATTTAGAATGCATCTGCATCAAGAAAAAGCAAACTAACAATGAACGTTTCTAAAGGGTAGCTACGGAATAATGAAAGAGAACGAACGCACACAAATAATGGAACGTCGAGAATACGATTTCAATTGATCTATTAGGAAATAATGATTCACCAAAAAAAACTGTTCACGATAACAAAATAATAAATACTACTGTTCAAATTGAATAAGCAGATTTATTAAAAAGAAAAGAAAAGGGTGGGCCCAAAAGTGACCATATAACGAAAAAGTACATTATAAAAAGAAACTAGCCGTCTAGAGCAGTTGTATTTCCATCAAGGGAGGCGTCTAGGGCTTCCTGTATCTTCTTTGCCTTCAGCCGTGTATTGTATTCATGTTTTCTCTTGTTATCCTCCGTTCGGGCCCTTTTTAGTTTTGCTTTGATCAGCTTGCCCAAGGGATCTTTCGGAGACAACTTGCCCCCAGAGGCCTCAAAGTATCGTTGTTCCGCTAAGGTTAGCACCGTCTGATAATCCATGCCTGTCGTGTTCTGCCCACACTTCTCTATCCCCAGAGCTTTCTCAGTATCTTCATCTATGTCTGACCATCTAACGGAAGTAGTAGAGGCTGTAGAATCCGAGTCCGAAGCTGAAGTGCCCTCGACCAGATTGTTGAAGGAGTTGGTAGTAGCAAGCTCAGGAGAAGCCGAAACGGCCCGAGCCGGCGAAGTTGCTGAAACCTGTAGACGTGTTGGCGAGGCCGCCTTCTTCTTTTTAACCTTTTCCCAATCTTCTGAATCCTGGTCATGAACCTGTTCTCTTTCACCGTGAGTTTCCTTTTCCAGTCTTGGGTCCACTGTATCCCTATTAGTACCATGCTCCTTCAAGACCTGTTCAACCGTAACACCCAACTCTCTAGAAAGGTTGGGAAGGGGCTCGTCCTCCCCAATCTCTTGCATCTCAATGTCCGTCATCTTACCCGCCACTGTATCAGGATGTCTCGTGTCTTGAGTATCCCCAGAATAGGCAATAGTGTTGTTACTCTTCACCTTAGATGCTTTTTGGACCCATGCCCTTTGTTTATGTCCGTTGCCCGGGCCAAGAGGTTTGGTTTTATCATCTGGCTTTCCCTCTGGCTGGCTCCCTCCATGAGTACGACAATTTTCGGCTGAGTGACCAATTATTTGACAGTGCATACAAAAATCTGGGTGTTGCTCGTAGCCTACTGAAGCAATGGAGCAGTGTCCTGATCTCTCGTACATGATGTTGTATTCTTTGCCTTTACGAAGATCCAGTTCAGTTAAAACACGAGCGTAGTGGCACATTGTCCTATTCCGTGTATGTTCATCAATGCTCACAACAGGACCCAGGGCAGATGTAATTTTTTCAATAATGGGCACGTAAAAATATTCCATTGGCAGTTCAAAAATACGGACCCATACATTGACAATCGGAGAGCTCACTTTATAAGGGTTGAATTCCGGCACCCATTTTTGAAGTCTGATTGTGCCAATTTCCAAGGGCCATGATCACTTCAAGAAAATTTTGTCTCGTTCCCTCAAGTCTGCTATTGAATGTTAAAGTATCCTCTACCTAAGGTTACAAGTTTCCAACTTCCCTCAATATTCCAGCATTTGTTCAATAAAGCCTTAAGTTCCATAGTAGGGATCGGCCTGGCACCTGACTTCAGAAGGATACGACCAATGATAGAGTTTTGCATGTCCCGTACTCCTTGTCTGTGAATCAAATCATCAATGTTAACCGACAGAAACTCATCTTTTCGAACTGGGGCAACCGTCGAAGGATTGAGAGCCTGTACAAAATATTTGCTCTGCTGTGGAGCCCCATCCCCTTGAGCATGAGCAAAATTCGAAGCATTCGGCACACTAGGTCCCAACTCCTCAATACTAGAATTTAAACCAACAACAGTCTCAATCCCGGGCTGCCTAACCATCGAAGGCTGCCGAACAATCTTCTGTACAACCTCTTTGTGCAAATCAGTTTAACAATTTTGTTCAATACCAGGCTGCCTAACAGGGAAACCAGTAGGAAGGATCTGTGGTCTTTGTATTAGCCACACCCTGAGCACCAGCAGCAGGGGGCAAGACTGGTGTAGCAGTAGCAGGTCTAGAAGACAAAGCGGTGTCCTGTAAACTAGAAGGGAGCAGGGCCTTCGACCCACCGGGATCTGAATCGACGCCAGGAGCAGCAACCAGGGTCGAACCCCTGGGAACATTAGCAGCAAGCAGCCAAGGGAATGCCAATTCGAACTGCGATGCAATCGATTGTGATGCAGCCCTGTTAGCGTTCAGGCCCAAAATTGGCGCCTCAGTATCGGAGTGTAAACCTGACATCTAGGGCTCGTACGCGTAGCAGTCGTGAACTGCGACGCGGATGGTGCAGGGTTTCGAAGTAGGGATTCAATGACCCTTGGGTCTCATAATCGGGAAAGTAATAGGCCGAAGGCGTTGGCCACGTCTGGAACCGCCATGAGACCCGCGCCAGGGGCGGTGGCTGCGCGAAGAAGGCGTCTGCGAAATAAGGGTTTCCAAAACACCTCTACTGATTTATGAAAATCATAAGAAAGAGATAAAACATACCTGTTAAACTATGAGGATTTCTCCGAACTCGACTCTGCTTGAGGAAGAGAGAATTTTAAATCATCAAAATTTAAAGATCAAATAACAGAATTTAGATTGGCCAAATTAAAAAAATAAGAAGGAAAATCCGCCATTCATTAATAAAGATTCCATGTCAAAAAAAAATGATATAGAAAAAAAACAGAGTTTAAGAAACAACTGTGAATTCTTCTGAAAGAATTAACTCTAATTAAGATTTGTAAAAAAGTTATGGTGGATTTTGGGACCTAATCTGCAAAAGGAAAAATTGTAATTATAAAGCAAAAACAGAGAACCCAGTAAATGATCCTACCAATCATCAAAGAAGAAAATCTGCGTTCATGAGAGCAAGTCGTCTGCAGCAAGGAGAAAGCTCAAGTGTAAAGAGGCGAACAAATTGAGAAGTAAGAGAATTAAATCAGAGAAAGAAGAAAAATATTTGATACCTTAATCTTTAATTGATTGATATTGCCTTACTATAATGATATTCGAATTTGGCAATTTGCAGAAGACGGATAAATGAAAGTGGGAAGTGTTCCTTTCAAAAAAAAAGGGAAGTGTTTGAGAGAAACATGGGGCAGTTATTGTTAATAGTGGAGAGAAATAGGAAAGATAGTAATTGTGAATAATAACTGCAAAATGAGTGGGAAATATTTTGCGACTATTTTTTTTTTATATATGTATAGATTGCTCCATTTAACGTATAGGGGAAAAACACTCGTGAAAATCTTCTTCATTTTGCTCTGGGTGATTCAGGCTGTTGGGCCTAATGGGAGGCTGGCCCATTGGGTTTTGGGGTGGGTCCTGTATATTTGGGACGCAGGGGGCCAATTGAACCCATCATTAATTAGTTATTTTTAACTTCATCCCGTACAATTATTGTGTTCTAAAAATTTTGGCACATGTTTAAAGAAAAAGTTATTGTTTGTGAAGCAAGTGGACGTATGAGAAGGTACCGTGGGATTCGTATTTTTAAGGGTGAACAATGAATTGTTGTAGAATATTATTACTCCCACTCATTCTAATTTTTTACATTGTTTATATACGTCGTTTTGATATTTTCTTCATTCATTATCTTATTTACATTTCTAATAATTAATTTTATGAATATTTAAATTTGATTTTTTTTTATAAATGTATGGTGTGAATATTATTTTCCCATCTAATAATAATTATTGTTTAGGATATTTAGTCATAACTAATTAAGGGTAATTTGACATAAAAATATTCTTAATTTATTTGAAAAAATCAAGAACGGCATTTAAAAAGAATGGGAGAAAAATATTATTTAATTTTAGGTATTTAAAGATTGAAGGTGGACACTCCTAAAAAAAGAAAGCAAGAACACATAAGTATTATTATTAGTTTGCCCCGAAAAGCCCTTCAATGTGGTGGTCATCAAAGCCGCTTCAGAAAGTGTCTCGATGGATGCCTCGAAGCGTCAATTACATAAGAATAATACATTTGTAAATCACGACTATACAATAAACTTATTACATAGGAATAATACATTTGTAAATCACGACTATACAATAAACTTATCACTGCAATGCATAAATATTATCAATATTTAAAAAATTAAAGCAAATCATTTTTAAAACAGTGATAATTTTTATGCATAACAGTAATGGTGTTTATGCATAACAATGATAAATTTTAAGCATAACAATAATAGCGCATATACATAATAGCAATATAAAAGAAATAGAGTTTACTGTGCTTAGGTTCACCAAGGTTTTTGTCATTACATAGGGGGTATTTGTAAAAAAAATATGTTTTGAAGAATTGATTAAGATTAGTGATTATTGGAGAATAAATTAATAGTAAAAGTTGATAGTGTTTGTAAAATAATTCAACGAAAGTTGATAATGTTTGAAAAAAAACTAATAGTATTTAAAATAGACTCATTTGAAATTGGACCTTTAACATGTTGTAACATGTCATCAAACAAGTAACTTTTCACATGTGTAATTATTTTGTTTTTCCTTTAATTTCGAAATATCACCTAAACTTTTTAATCCAAATAATTTTGGATTGGGATTTATCTGCTTATTTTTTTAGGGAGGAAGAATAGTTTTCTGCGTATTCTGATATTTATTTTCCGGATAGTTTAAGACCCAAAAACCATCCCTATTCGCTTTGTTTTTTAATATATAAATTGTTTTTATACTCAACCCAAAATTTGACCAAAATTATTAGGATTAAAAAAGTTCAAGTGATTCTTCAGAATTAAAGAAAAAATTAAAATAATTACACATGTGACGGTTACCTGCTTGGGTAACCTACTACCACAAGTTAAATGGTCAATTTAAAAAAATTTGAAAATTTATAGGATCAAAATCAAAACAATCGGGACCAATTTCAAAACGTGCAAATTACTGAACTAAAAAAACTTAATCGCTTAATTTTATATACACAAAATCTTTTATAATTTGTAGTAGTATAAAATCTTATCTTTATTTAAATACTTAGAAATAACATATGTAGAAAAAATATACATATATATATATGGTAATACTTTAGTGCACCATGCAATTTACATTAAATATATATGGATCAATGAAAGTAATTAATACTACTTTTTTTTTAAGTAAAAACAGTTAATACTAACGAATTTTTTTTTTTCAACTTGTTGGGATATGGGTTCCAGCAGTTCCCAGCCAAGGTCGTGTGCCAGATGATGTGAGTCCTGAAATATGGCTTGATCGTAGCACGGCTAAGGCATTCAACACAAGACACGTTAAAAGGAATTGATTAGTACTACTCATACCAACAAGGTGCATCTTCTTTTCTGGTGTCCATTGTGAAAGAACTCTAAAGTTAAGCCTGCTTGACGTGGAGCAATTTCATGATGGGTGACCCCCTGGGAAGTTTTCAGGGTGTGTGCGAGTGAGCACAAAGCACGCTAGAAAAGACCCGTGTTGGTTTACGAGGACAGTACATCAATTCTGATTGTGCTCCCGGTCCAACAAGTGGTATCAGAGTGTGGGTCGTGTGTTCGAATCCCGGTGGCAACAATTGTTGGTCAAAATGTATTTAAATTATACAGTGCATGTAATATAAATATGTTTTTGTTGTATTTACATATATATATATATTTTTTGATAATTCGGTATCCGGCACAAGGACCGACTAATTCGGGGGATCAGAACTCACCGTCCACAAGCGGGGCCCCACTCCAAGCCAGAGCTAAGCTCTGTATGGACTGGTTCATCTCAAGAGTTGATCGCACCTTAAGGGGTTCGAACCTGAGACCTAAAGAGAAGCATACTCCTAAATCTCAATCCTACAACCACTAGGCCAACCCTTTGGGGTTGTATTTACATATATATATTAATGTGAATCTAGAGACGGGCCAAAATTCCTCATGGTAAGAAAAATGGGAAAATTAAAAATGGTGGAAATCTTGATTTACTCCGCACACTTAAATCCCAAAACAAACGCAGCCTAAGTGCTTGGTAAAAATTGAAAGGAATGGAAAGACAAAGGGAATGGAAAAACAAATGAATCAAAGGGATCGTGAATGAAAGACTATGACTTTGATTCTCATTTCTTAGCTTCAAACCTTCCCAACCAAATACTATTATGGGGTGCTGGTTGGTGGGTTTGAGATAGGAGAATATGGTATGGAATGATAATAATGTGTTTGGTTAAAGAGAATTATTTCTTGAATAGTGTTTTCACTATCCATAAATTTGAGAATAAAAGTCATAGAATGATAAGTCATTTCCCTCTCAATTCACGTTTATATTTTTTTCATTTTTATTTTTATCTATCAAACTATTATTTAATGTTATGTTATTTTATATTTAAGCATTTTGTTAGTTTATAATATTAAACAAAAAATAATTTTTATTATTAATTATTTTCTCTACATTAAGCATCATCTGTGATAACGATAGTCATTTATATATATTTTACCAACCAAACAATTCAATAATAATTAGCATATCAATAATCATTCCTTATTACTATCAAACTTTTTTCTCATTATCATTCCTTTCGTTAAATCAAGCACCCTGGTAAGTAGGAAATTGTGCATGTTTTTAGTTGTTTAAGTGCAATTTTATTGTACTCGATTCTGTTAGAATTGCATGTTTTTCTACTTATGTGTATTTTGATGATGGAGTTTTACACTTGATCTAGTTGTTGTGTTTTTGGGTGATTTTAGGATCTTTTAGAAACACTTTAATGAAGCTTTACATGAGCCACATGAGAAGATATATTGAACCCGAGCTGATTGTATTGATACGAAGAAAAAAGCCCAACAGTGGAAGATCAGTGCTAGGCTATGCAACTACACAAGGAATAAAGCCCACCGAGTGAAGGCCCAAAGATCAATTTATTAAGATTGCTAAGTGGTGACTTACTCACGTGAGAAGGCCTTTAAGCCCATAAATAGGTCCACAAATTAATAATGGGCCTAATATCATCACATGTGGATGTGTTCAGCAAAAACAACCATCTATATATTAGCCTATTATTCATTAATTCAGGGAGGCACGCACGGCAGTAGGCTAATTCTGGGATACTATAAAAGGGGTGACACACTTTGAACAAAAACTCACGCTATTATTTTTGGGGAATTCCACGAAGAACCAGAGACACGCCACTTTGGAGATCGGAGGAAGTTTTAAGAGTCTTTTTTAGTTAGTAGTTTTATCCCATGTTTTTGAAACCGGGTTGAACCTGAAATCGACCAGTAAATCGGTTAAAAAATACATATAGAACCGCTTTTAAGGTTAAACCGGTCAAAAACCAGTTCAACCGATCAACCAGAAAAAAAACTGGTTTTCCTTTTTTTTTTTTAAATTAAATTACTAATTTATATTAAATATTTAAAATTTTAAATCTATATTCCCTCACATTTTTCTCCAACACTTTCGATGTGGGATAAATATATGAGGTGGGACAAATTTATAATACTTCCTCTCACATTTTTCTCCAACACTTTCGATGTGGGATAAATGTATGAGGTGGGAAAAAATTTATAATACTTCCTCTCACATTTTTCTCCAACACTTTCAATGTGGAATAAATGTAATACTTCCTCTCACATTTTTCTCCAACACTTTCGATGTGGGATAAATGTATGAGGTGAGACGAAATTTATAATACTTCCTTTCACATTTTTCTCCAACACTTTCAATGTGGGATAAATGTAATACTTCCTCTCATATTTTTCTCCAACACTTTCGATGTGGGATAAATGTATGAGGTGAGACAAAATTTATAATATTTCCTCTCACATTTTTCTCCAACACTTTCGATGTGGGATAAATGTATGAGTGAGACAAATATATGAATCAAGGTCCACCTTCACCCCTTTTATAATATCTACTTTCGCATTTTCCTCCAACATTTTCGATGTGGGACAAATATATGAGGTTCACTTCTCTCCTTTTATATTATTTACTTTCACATTTTTTCCTCTAACAATTTCGATGTGGGATAAATATATAAGGTACACTTCTTCCCCTTTTATATTATTTCTCTCACATTTTCCTCTTACACTTTCGATGTGTTTTCTTAAATATGATATGAAAAGTTATAAATATATATTTAAATTTTTGTAGGTGTATAGTTATTTTACTTTTTTAACTAAACATAGAAAATATTGAAAAAAATTAGGCAAAAAGTTGAACCGCCGGTTGAATCGGTCCAAACGGTTGAACCGTTGATCGGTGGTCTGTCCGGTTCGGTTATGAAAACACTGGTTTTATCCCAATTCTGGGAATTTCTGAACCCGTGTTTAATGTTGATGTTTTAATTCGAGACGTTTATGATATTTGTTTTTGCATTGTTTAATTTATCTGTTTTAAGTTCTTGCGTGTTTAAATTAATTGGTTTAGATTGGTCATCTAGGTTAATTGTTTAAATACGTCTATTAGTTCTAAGCATATAATCCGTGTAATTGTTATATGTGGAGACTATTGGTAACAACTAGTGGGTTTTCACTAGGGTAAGTTAATCCAGATTCTTTCGGGTCGAGCTAGCGTACCCGGGAATTTGTTTGCTCTCTATCCTAAGTCGTAATGCTTCTACTGGGTTAAATTTATGGGTGTACCTAGACTGCTTAGTTAGAAAGATTTTCTTGAAGGGGCGTCTTTTCAATTAAATATACTTAAGGGATAGGACCGGGAAATCGAAGCGTTTTGATCCCCAAGAGGCATTAATCTTGAAAACAAATAGAGTAAACGTTGAGGTTGAAACCGTCGTTTTAATCCGGGGGACGAATTAACCGTGAGTTGGGATACTTGTTTCTTCTTGATTTCGTTTGCTAAAGTTTTATTATTGTTTTTGTGGAGATGATTTAATCTTACTTTTAGGGTTATTTAATTTAGTGTTAGTAAAACTCTTAAACCCCCTCCCCTCCCCCTCTTTGCGTTTTTTATCATAAATTTGTACAACTAGCACAATTATAATTTCGTGTTCCCTGTGGATCGATCCCTTGATTGTCACTACTACAAGTTAATAGAATAAATTTGGGTAATTTTTATTTGTCGCACCTCGACAGTGCGGTCACACCCCTTAATTTTATTTTTCTTAAAGTTCATCACGTCTGGGTCGTTCATTTATTTCTACGGATAAAACGAGCCACATCTTCCTTTAACTAATAAAACGAGCCACATTTTCATTTTATGATAAGTTTATTTACCCAACTCAAATAATTTCACCTTTATATTTATTTTTTTCAGATCGAGAGTCATGTCATTCATAATTAAAAGAGTTGATCACTTTTACGTCCATATCATTCCTCTAAATTACTAGTAGGTCCATCCATTTAAAAATATTATTGATTTGTCTAAAAGCTCATACTAAAAAGACTCATTTGCTTTTATTTATTATTCTTTTCTTTTCTTTTCTTTTCTTTTTTTCTTTTTTTCTCTCTTCCTTTATTACTTTTTCTTCCTTTCTCACTTTTCAGCTGTCCTTTCTCACTTTTTCTCTATTTTTCTTGTTCATCAAACTTCATCAATCTTAATTAATTTTTATAATTCTTCAGTTTAATTCAATTCAAAAGGCAAATTTTTTGACAACCTTTATTATGATTATTAATATTAAATTAATTTAAAACATTAATTAAAAAATCTGTCACCAAACATATGAATAATTATATCAGAAAATTTAAAAAAAATATGTACAATTATCTAAAATTTACAATTATAATCTTAAAATTTACATTTTCCCGTTTTCATTACGACATGAACATGTTCATCAAAAGATGAACAAGTTCATTTTTTATTTCAAATCCTCATCTTTAACAAACCCCAAATCTTCATAGATGGATCTTCAAAATCTTAAAAAAAAAATCCATATAAAAACCCAAGCTTTTACAATACCCATCACATACATCCTTGCACGAGACAAAAATAAATTTACAATTATCTAAAATTGAAAAAACAGCACTGAAGTCATCTTCTTCTTCCCAGCATTTATCCAACCATCTGAAAATTGCAAAGCAGCACTAATTTTTTATCTCTAAAATAAAAAAGAAAAACAACTCAAGCTCAAGTGAAAAACAAAGCCAAAATCGAAAATCTTACTTACCGGTGGAGTTCGAGTGAAGAACTTGCTGGTGGGAAATTTTGAGTTTTTTAGGGTGTGGGAGAAATGAATGGGGATGTGGGATGAATGACTAGTTCGGTGGGTTGTGTGTATTTGAGGATAAGAGAAAGAGAGAACGTCGACTTTGAAGAGAGAGGAATTATGGGTTTTTTTATCCCTAATTTTGGATCTAAGAGTTATTTTTAAAAGAGTTTGAACTTAAGAATGTTTGGGCCCTCTATTCTGGACATTTGGGTAATTAGTTATAATTAAAATTCAAAAGATATATAGCATGTAAGTTTGAATTGCGATGAAATTTAATTTATCAAAATCGAAGTTTTGAAATTAAATTATAATTTAGGAAAATGTCATGCAAGTCCTATTAATTTGTGTTCGTTTATTTTGCCGGTACATCCCTCGCCCTCAGCAGCACCAGGGTCAATTTGGTAATCTCGTTCATCCACTGTGACAGTTTTGGCTGCTTCTGGAAATTAATAAGAATCAATTGAGTTGCTTTCTCAAAGATTTGATAAATGCTTTTTTGTTTAAAGATAAGATGATTATTTATAACCCTAAAAATTCATTAAAATAATCTTAGGGTGTCAATAGTTGTTGAAGTTATTTGAAAACCATGTGACATAGCCGCCCAATGCTTCTTTTTATTAAGACACATAATTACTTAATAAATGCAAACTAACCACTAATAATTTGGACTAAAACTTGTATGCAATATTACATACAAGTGATATGTGCAATTGAACTTTTTTTTTTTCCGCGGTCAGATGAACACGGGTTAGGGCAGATTATTGGTGGGTCAATGTGCTTCTTCATCTTCTTCCTCGCGCAGCCGACGCGGTTTGATTTCCAGATTTCTCTTATTCCTCTTCTCTTCTAGCGGATCTTCTATTTTTAGATTTCTCTTATTCCTCTTATCTTCTGGTGGATCTCATGGACTTTCTTCTTCCTCGTTCGTGCCCTAATTTTCTTTTTCGCTCCGATCATTTGGATGAGAGTCTGTGATGAAATTGAGGATCATTCAAGACTCTTTTTTATTTGCTCAGTAAATCTATTTTCTTTTATGCTCAGAATGAAATTTTAGATCGATTTTTTTTTTTTCGGCGTATGTCTTTGGTTTTTGTCATGTAGTAACACTATTTTGCCCATATGGTAACACTCTTTTTGTTCATGTAATAACACATCAAGTTGTTCTTTAAATCTGTATTTTTTTACTGGGAATTTATTTTCGCGCTTATACTGATTTTATTCATGTGGTAACACGTTTTTCTTCATATGGTAACACTTTTTGTTCATGTAGTTGTTGGGATTATACTGGAAAGTATGCTTTTACTTTGTATAATCAAAACTGAATTTCGGACTTATTTACTGAAATAAATTGTTTATCACTGATGCTTTAAATATTATCGAATGTTACATATATTTACTGCATAACTTTTCAATAAATAGTACGTGTTACATTGTAGTTAATTTAGTGATACCAGATCACAGAAGATTAAATTAACAGTCCCTTGTAACTAAAAGTACGCCATTCACGACCTAGATGGAAATGAACAACCCATCGTGAAAGGTTGAAGTGTAAGACTCAGATTGACTTGTCTTGACCAAGAGATTACACTAGTGCATGTGATGCCTTTGAATAGGACGTCTGAGGAGGATAAATTCTTCAGAACTGAACAAGGAAGAATTAGACCTCAGTGGTTCGTTATTTCTTAATCTTCGTTCCTTAAATAGGATCACGTGGGATTGGTAACTATTTTTTTTACTTATCATGGGTAGGGAATCAACGAGATTCAATACTTTTTATCTTGGGCAATATTATTGGTCACATGTGATTGCTAAGATTTAATACGGAGAATCGTGTGCAAGTACGCTTGTTCGATTTGCCCCCTTGGGAGGTTCATAAGCTTTATCATACCAAATCTTGCAAGTGGAATTAGTTTCCGGTATGGATAATAATGTTGAACCGTTCATTGACCAATGACAAAAGATATTAATTAACGGGGAAAGCTATTTAGTGGCTTGAATTAATTAATGGGCTAGATAATCTTAAACACGGGAAATAATAATCGGGAGCCATATTGACTGTAATATGGGTTAAGATGGATAGTGCAATATTAATTATGTAGTGGGATTAATTAATATTTATGGGCTTGAATAATATTGTGGCTCAATATTGTTAATTCAAGGTCCATTGGAAGGTCCAATCTTAATTCTCCTAAAGGCCCCCTGAGTAGCCCAACATATAGTCCAATAACTGAAAAGATGTTTAAAATAAAATAAATATTGTTGCTTATTTTTCCTCATTTATTTTGAAATTTATGGATAAAAGGGGAGAAAGATTTTCTTTGAATTTTGTTATGGAATGAAGATATGTATTCTTGGAATACAAGATTATCTCATTAAATTCAAGAAATCTCCCACTTGGTTATCTATATAGATGTTTCGAAAATTTTGAAATTAAAGGGGAAAGAAAGATTTTCTTGATTTTATTGAAAAGATATTCTGGAAGATATGTATTTCTTGAAATACAAGAATATCTCATAAATTCGAGAAGATCAAAATCTTGGAATCTTTTCCTAAAATTTCGAAAATCACCATAACTTGGTGAGGTGGGATTTTTTGTGGAATATTATAATTATGGGAAAAAGAATATAAGAGATATATTCAAGATTTCTTGGAGATCAAGAAAAGTTTTTTCCCACATTGTTTTTCTACCAAAAAAATCGCCCATCACCTAGCTATAAATAGGGGATGACTCTTTCATTCCCAAGTACAATTCCATGTGCTGGAAAAATTAGTAAATCCACAAAGGTGATGCAACATAATTTATTTTCCTTTTGTTAATTGTTCACAAGTGTCCTACCACCGGATAGTCGAACAAGGATTAAGGGAATACTTGAGAAGTTCTTTTGGTTAGTATAATCAGTCAGATCACTGTCATCCCAAGAGGTACGTTCACGCAAACTCGTAGAATTCGCATGCGTAGGTTTTATGTGAATTAATTATATGCATGATATGTTGTTGGATTATTATTTGAATTAATATAGGATTAATTCATGCTAGTAATAAATATAAGAATTAAATTTGTATTTAAATATTCACCCCGAATAGATCTGTGCAACTTATTCCCCAACAACTGGTATCAGAGCCACGGTTTCGGGCTCTGAATTTTTTAAATTGTAATTTAATTCGCTGACATTAAATTTGAAATTGGATAGTAGAATTGCTAGATCTATTTTGCAGGTATCCAATTATCATGGAATTTAATGTGTTTATTTATGCATGCATATAAATTGTG
Organism: Stenogyne calaminthoides; assembly: GCA_037126765.1. Lineage (NCBI taxonomy): Eukaryota > Viridiplantae > Streptophyta > Magnoliopsida > Lamiales > Lamiaceae > Stenogyne > Stenogyne calaminthoides. The sequence goes on from JBBCBC010000033.1 coordinate 6,796,056, forward strand.
GTTTTTAATTCGATTCGTTCGGATTCGTTTTGCCTCGTGAGAAAATCCACGAGTAGATTAGGATTTGTTTGATTTGATCAATGTAATAGACTAGTCTAGATCTAGGTTTATTTATTTTTTGTAAATAAATTATAACCGGATCTAAAACGAGGACGGAGACGAAGAATTAAAGGATAAAATCCAGCGTAGGCGTGCGTCATGTAAACGTGAGGCAAGGGAAACGCGCGCGCCGGATGGCACGAATACGACGGCGCAGGCGAGGGAGAAAAAAGCGAGATATCGACATTAGGTACGGGCATCAAAATGCGTGAGCGGGCGGGGAGGGGCCCGGATCCAGGCGGGAGGCTGGAGCGGAGTGAGACGCGTCTGGGGCTAGGGTTCGCGGAGGGCGAAGGAGCCGGCGATGCAAGACGGATGATTCGGTTCTTTCGGTGAGGCTTTGCCGGACCTTGCCGGACCTTTGTGGTGGGCGGGTGGCGTCTCTGGCCGCGGCCGAATTTAAACTTGGCCAAGTGGCCGGCCGGATGCGGGTGTGCATCCTGGCTGCGAGCTACTTGGCATGGCGTTTCGAGACGGAGTATTTTTCGAGACGATCGAGTAGGAGAAATTCAAGACGGTGTTTCTTCAAGATCAAGCCAAGAAAAATCAAACCATGACAATTGGATAATTTGTGCTCAATATGTTTTATTTTTCTGCTTTGCTTGATTTATTATTGTGCTATCTTATGCTTTATTTAATTTATTTAAATGTGTTTGCATGAGAGTTGCCCAATGAAAAATCTCACCTTCAAAATTACTAAGTATGTTTAAATAATTAATTGACAATTTTATTCCGGATAATAAAATTGAATTAATTTTGACCTCCATGATTTATTTATTTGTGAATTCTTTAGGAGAAATTTCCCCCACGGGACGGTCAAAAGATAGCTTTCACATGAATGAATTCCAAATGGATGATTGTGGGTTATTATTAGTGGCGATGATGACCCTCCCCACGAGGCTCGTTCAATACGAGATAATAATCATGTATTTAATCATGGTTATTACTTAGGTATAAAATTGATATGCATATTCTTCCCCGAAGTCCCTGTCAATTTTATATTGGTCAAGTGGGAGCCAACTATTAATCTGGATATTAAAGGTTTGTAATTGTTCTTGTTTGTAACCTGCTTGAATGTATTTAAATAATGACCCACCCCACGTGCCTTATTTAAACAGTTTTGAGATGTTGGCTGATGCATGTTCATATTTTTTGAGATTTTAGTATGATGCATGTGATCAAACCTTGTGATATATTTGTGCTTATGCATATTATTGTTTATTTCAGTTCATCATGTCGCAACCTTTTAATCCACTATTCAATATACTGAAAGACAATTTGCTCACTGGAGAAAATTTTGTTGATTGGAATCGTAAACTTACTATTGTCCTCACTGCACAAAGCCATAAATGGGTTCTCACCACACCTAAATCGGAAAAGCCAAAAGATGAGTCCACTAAAACGGTTATGAAAGAGTATGCTGACTGGGAGCGATCCAACGAAATGGCAAAGTGTACCATCTTGGCTTCTATGTCAAATGTGTTGCAACACTAACACGAAGCGTTGAGACCATTTGCCGAGACATCATGACTAGTCTTAAAGCGATGTTTCAACATCGAGCCGTGTAATGGCTCGTCGGATCACCATGAGGACTTGCTCTCTATGAAAATGGTGGAGGAACGCGCGTAAGGGAACACGTTCTCAGATGATGGCTCACCTTAACAAACTTGAGGTACTTGGCGCTGAATCGATATCGAGACCCAAATCGATTTAGGTGCTCCACTCTCTGCCGAAAAAGTTTTGAGCGGTTTTAATTTGAACTACGGATGAATAATTAGAATTTCTCGATGCGATCATTTGCAAGCTTTAGTCTCGGCGGAGGCGATATTATTGAAGCAAAAGAGCCAAGCCTTGGTGGCAAATGGACCTTCTTCTTCTTCTAGGCAAGGGGTGGCAAGAACAAGAAAAGGGACAAAGGCCACAAGCAAGTGAACTCGAAGTGTTGCCAAGGGCAAAGAAAAGGTGAAGAAGGGTGGTGGTGTGAACAAGCCAGCTAAGGGGAAGTGCTTCAACTGCGGTGAAAGGGACATTGGAGGTCAGCCTGTTCCAAACCCAAAAGGGATGGAAAGAAAGGTAATTATCACGCACTAGTTGTTGAAACTTGTTTAGCGGCGTATGCCTCCCATTTATGGGTGGTGGATACGGGATCCACCGATCATGTTTGTTTCACATTCTGGGGAGTTCAAAGCGGACGAAACAACTTAGTGGGAGTGAGATCCTCATCACCTTTGGGCGTCTTCTACGAGAGTGGCAAACAAAGCGATGGGAGAAGTGCACCTGTCTTTTGAAGACAGAGTTTTAATTTTAAGAGATGTTCTTTACGGTCCAAGTTTTAGAAAGAATTTAATTTCAGTTTCTAAACTTTTTAATGATGGATATTCGGTTACTTTTAATAAAGTTGTTACCATTTCTCTTTTTGATAAATTTATCGTCATGGAGCGTTGTCGAATAATCTCTATACAATTAATGCGGCACACCACTCACGAAATGCATCCTATAACACATCAACTGCTTTTTAGAAAAGAAAAGCGTTCATCGGGCGTGAGCAGAGACACTTCTTTGGCATCTAAGATTAGGTCATATAAATCCAAAGAGGATCCAAAGGTTGGTGAAAAGGCGGTTTCTTTGGAGCTTCTCCAAGTTGAACCAATTCAACTGCGAATCATGTTTGGAGGGTAAAAAATGACCAAGAGGGCATTTGGAGCCAGGGAATAGAGCCAAAAAGCGTTAGAGATCGTTCACACGGATGTATGTGGTCAATGTCAACCAAAGCAAGAGGAGGTTATGAGTATTTTGTCACTTTTATTGATGATTACTCAAAGAATGCGGTTATATTTTCCTTATGAAGCATAAATCGAGACCTTTGAGAAATTCAAAGAATTTAAGGCTCAAGCATAGAATCATAGGGAAAAAACGTATCAAGTCTCTACGATCCGATCGTGGAGGCTAATACCTCGGCGATGAGTTTTTGAACTACTTATCGATGAAGGATTGCATCGACTCCTTTGCACCGGAACCCCCTCAACAAAAGCGGGGTTGCGGAGCGAAAAAGCAGAACTCTTTTGGAAATGGTTAGATCTATGATGAGTTATGCGGATCTTCACAAGTCGATTACGGGGTCATGCCTTGAAACAACGACTTACATTCTGAACTTGGTGCCATCTAAATCGGTTCCCAAAACTCCCAAAGAATTGTGGACGGCGGGCAAGCCTAGTATGAGACACATGAGAATTTGGGGGTCCGCCCTCGTGTTGGACAAGGAAGCGGGAAAAATTGGATCCTCGATCAAAATTAAGGTTGTTTGTAGGATACCCCAGGGAACAAAAAGGGTGTTTGTTCTATGGGTCGAAGATCAAAAGATGGTCATAAGCACCCACTTTAGATTTTTGGAAGAAGACTATATGAGCGAAAGAAGACCCGAAGTGAGATTACCTTAAATGAGCTAAGAGGGCTAACCTCAATGCCAATTGTACAAGATGACATACCAAAGCGACACACTTACACTGGCGGAGCCTCGTTGTAGTGGGAGGGTTGTGAAACGACCCGAGAGATTCGTGGGAATAGGAGAGTCCTCGGACTTGATTTCGGACAAGGCGAATCGGACCCATGGACATATGACGTGGCAATCGAAGACAAGGATCTGATTCTTGGCAAACAAAGCAATGAAAGCCGAAATGGGTTCTATGTTTCATAACAAAGTGTGGGAGCTAGTCGAACCACTTAATGGGTCAAACCCATTGGTTGCAAGTGGGTGTACAAAGAAAAAAGAGGGCCGGGACGGGAAGGTGGAAACCTTCAAAACAAAAGACTAGTGGCGAAAGGTTATACTTTCGAGAAAGAAGGGATTGATTATGAGGAAACTTTTTTTACTTTGTAGCCATCTTAAGTCCATCCGTATTCTCTTATCGATTGTTGCGCATCTTGACTTTGAAATCTGGCAAATGGATGTCAAGACAGTTTTCCTTAACGGAAGTCTTGATGAAGAGATCTATATGCAACAACTCCAAGGCTTCATTGAAAAAGGCCAAGAACACCTAGTTTGTAAGCTCATGAAGTCCATTTACGGACTCAAACAGACATCCAGAGCTTGGAACCAATGTTTTGATCATGTTATAAAGTCTTATGGGTTCGATCAAAACGAGTTCGAAAGTTGTGTGTACAAAAAGCATGTCGGAACTGCATTGATATTCTTAGTACTATACGTAGACGACATTCTGATCATCGGGAACGATGTGAAGGTGTTATCGAGCGTAAGGGCATGGCTTTCAAAAGCAGGTTTGATATGAAGGACTTAGGGGCAGCCGGACACATCCTTGGGATCAAGATCACTCGAGATCGCAAGAAAAGGATGATAGGCTTATCGCAAGCTTCATATATAGACACTGTCTTGAAACGATTTAGCATGCAAGATTCCAAGAAAGACTTCGTACCTTTCAGACATGGAATCCATCTATCCAAGAAAATGTGCCCTAAAACGCAAAAGGAGATAGATGATATGAAAGGCATTCCTTATGCTTATTTGTCGGAAGCCTTATGTATGCAATCTTTGTGTGCGAGACCGGATATACGCTTTGTCGTTGGCATGGTGGCAAGATATCAAAGTAACGAGGGAAAGATCATTGAATGACGCGAGTTAAAAACATACGAAGTATCTCGAAAAGAACTCGGGATAGAATGTTGGTTTATCGATCGAGATAGACCAATCCCCATAATTTCTACGGACTCGGATTTCCAATCGGACATAGACTCGAAATCTACCTCCGGTAGTGTGTTTTGCATGGGGGAGGAAGTGATATGGAGAAGCGTCAAGCAAAAATCGTCATGATTCTACCATGGAAGCGAATATGTAGCTAACTGCGAGGCAGCGAAAAAAAGCGGTTTGGCTCAAGAACTTCCTAGTGGACTTGGATGTGGTTCGAATTTGCCAGCAGAATCACATTTTATTGTGACAATGCGGGGGGCGATTTGCAAATTCAAAGGAACCACGAGCCCACAAAGCCAACAAACACATTGAAAAAGAAAATACCATCTTATACGAGATATCGTTAAGAGAGGAGATATAGAGATATGGCAAAGATGGCGTGCGTCGAAGACAACCTAGCATATCCATTCACAAAGGGCGCCTCTACGAATACATTCGAGAGACATGTGGAAGGAATGGGTGTCAAGACCGTTGCCAATCTGCTTTGAGTATAAGTGGGAGAAATTATTAGGTTCGTGTAGGTGACATTAGATTGTCACGGACCACACGAGACATGTTGTAGTATACTTAAAAGCAGACTTTGAGTATAAGTGGGAGATTGTTGGGATTATACTGGAAAGTATGCTTTTACTTTGTATAATCAAAACTGAATTTCGGACTTATTCTTGAAATGAATTGTTTATCATCGATGCTTTAAATATTATCTAATGTTACATATATTTCTTGCATAAGCATTTCAATAAATAATCGTGTTACATTGTAGTTAATTTAGTGATACCGGATCACGAAGATTAAATTAAGGTCCTTGTAACTAAAAATCGCCATTCACGACCTAGATGGAAATGAACAACCCATCGTGAAAGGTTGAAGTGTAAGGCTCAGATTGGTTTGTCTTGACCAAGAGATTACACTAGTGCGTGACTGATGCACTGAATAGGACCTACATGAGGATAAATTATTCAGAACTAAACAAGGAAGAATTAGACCTCAGTGGTTCGTTATTTCTTAATCTTCGTTCCTTAAATAGGATCACGTGGGATTGGTAACTATTGCTTTGACTTATCATGGGTAGAGAATCGGCGAGATTCAATACTTTTTATCTTGGGCAATATTATTGGTCACATGTGATTGCTAAGATTTAATCGGAGAATCGTGTGCAAAGCACGCTTGTTCGATTTTCCCCTCTTGGGAGGTTCATAAGCTTTATCATACCAAATCTTGCAAGTGGAATTAGTTTTAGGTATGGATAATAATGTTGAACCGTTCCTTGACCAAGGACAAAAGATATTAATTAACGGAAAGCTATTTTGGTGGCTTGAATTAATTAATGGGCTAGATAATCTTAAACACGGGGAAATAATAGCAGGGAGCCATATTGGTGTAATATGGGTTAAGATGGATAGTCAATATTAATTATGTAGTGGGATTAATTAATATTTATGGGCTTGAATAATATTGTGGCTCAATATTGTTAATTCAAGGTCCATTGGAAGGTCAATCTTAATTCTCCTAAAGGCCCCCCTGAGTAGCCCAACATATAGTCAATAATGAAAATGTGTTTAAAATAAAATAAATATTGTTGCTTATTTTTCCTCATTTATTTGAAATTTATGGATAAAAGGGAGAAAAGATTTTCTTTGAATTTTATTATGGAATGAAGATATGTATTCTTGGAATACAAGATTATCTCATTAAATTCAAGAAATCTCCCACTTGGTTATCTATATAGATGTTTCGAAAATTTTGAAATTAAAGGGGAAAGAAAGATTTTCTTGATTTTCTTGAAAAGATATTATGGAAGATATGTATTTCTTGAAAAATACAAGAATATCTCATAAATTCAAGAAGATCAAAATCTTGGAATCTTTTCCTAAAATTTCGAAAATCACCATAACTTGGTGAGGTGGGATTTTTTGTGGAATATTATAATTATGGGAAAAAGAATATAAGAGATATATTCAAGATTTCTTGGAGATCAAGAAAAGTTTTTTCCCACATTGTTTTTCTACCAAAAAAATCGCCCATCACCTAGCTATAAATAGGGGATGACTCTTTCATTCCCAAGTACAATTCCATGTGCTGGAAAAATTAGTAAATCCACAAAGGTGGTGCAACATAATTTATTTTCCTTTTGTTAATTGTTCACAAGTGTCCTACCACCGGATAGTCGAACAAGGATTAAGAGAATACTTGGGAAGTTCTTTTGGTTAGTCTAATCAGCCAGATCACTGTCATCCCAAGAGGTACGTTCACGTAAACTCGTAGAATTCCGCATGCGTAGGTTTTACGTGAATTAATTATATGCATGATATGTTGTTGGATTATTATTTGAATTAATATAGGATTAATTCATGCTAGTAATAATTATAAGAATTAAATTTGTATTTAAATATTCACCCCGAATAGATCTGTGCAACTTATTCCCCAACAGTAGTAACACATATGTTTTTAGTAATATGTAACACTGTTCATATATCGTCGTAATACTATGTGAATACTCATGTGTTAGCATATGAACAATAATGTGTTACCATGTAACCCATGTTACGTTATGAATATAGTAACACACAAAAATTTGACAAAAAAAAAATCAATATAACAATGTAGTAACACACTAAAAATTTTAGAAAATAAAATTATGTGTTCAGTAGGAATTGAACCTGCAACTAAACACATTAAGAGTATACCTAAACCACTAAGCTACAACACACGATCAATAATGATATGCATCTATTAATATATATCCACCTTGTTCGCCCAATCCACAACTTGCTCACCTTGCCCGCGCCCGACCCAACCCGACCCCTGACCTACGAAATTTAGTTCATTTTTACTTTATTTATATTGTATTGCACATAACACTAGTGTGCAATATTTCACACAAGTCTTTCTCAATAATTTGTTCAAACGTAAACTTGTATATGCTACAAAATCCACTACCTACCTAAGTCAAAATATATTAATTTTTTTATGTGGAATATCATTTCTTTATCTTTTGATAATCCTAAACGGTATGATGTTGATGTTTAACACATGGAGGGACCCCCTAAGGAACTAAGATTTGGAAGTGTTTTCCTTTTTCATGGTTATGTTTTCATTAATAACATTTAAGAACTATGAAAATATTTAATTATAGACAAAAATTATGGTCTCAAGCATGTGACGGAGTAGTACAATTAATATACATCTCTCCCAAAATATTAAAACATTATTGCCCAAATTACACCATTTCTCATCGTGAGACGGTCTAACGCAAGAATGTCTTATTTTTCAAATTTTGACATTGTTAACAATCAATTGGTTACAAAAGATTTTGACATTTTGCTATCCATATTTGTTCAAAATATGTACTCCCTTCGTCTCACTGTAATTGTCTCGCTTTTCTTTTATACACTTTCCACTATAACTTTCTTATTTCATAAATGGAAAAAAATAACATTCCTCTATCTTATATTTTTATCCCTAATAAATAAAAAATGTCCACCATTTAATATACCACTCCTCACTTTTCACCCAAAATAAAAAAATAAAAAAGTCCACCAACTAATATTTTAATATTATTTTTTAAATCACTTAATTAAAAGAAATGAGACAATTACAATTGAACGGAGGGACTATTTGACTACAATCCGTTGTTACACTCTGACCCTCGTTGAGAATTTGTACACATCAATATAGATGCTAAATTTGAAATTTTTGTACCTTCGATGGCATCATCTCAAATTGTCAAGTCTTTTGTATGCAACAAAGTGCATAGTAATTTTATTGTATATTTTAGAATCATGTAACTTATTATATTAAAATAATATAATTTATTTATATTGAGTCGTTCATTTATTAATATGAGAAACAAGTTGCACGGTTCAGTGCAAATAAATAACGTATTTTAATGTCACGGTGCACCCGGTGCGTACGAGATCCTCTCATATATATGTATATAACTATATTTTTATCTACGTTAAATATATAGCTTGTTAATTACACGATTTACATTAAGTTTTAAAGTTTGATTAAAAACGGTAGTCAGAATGTGGAGGAACCACCATTTGATCCATACATGCAACTCTAATAATTTAATTGGATGGTCCTTTCAAAAAAAAAAAAATTAATTGGCTGGAACTTTTTTTTTTGTAAATCCCAACCGCATCTAAAAATAATTGTATGTATAATTTTTTATGCACATTTCATTGTGTTACTATATGTAAATGTGTTATAAATATAATGAGCAAAATTACATATATAGTACATATGTAAGCAAAATTCAAATAATAAAATAATTGATGAAATGTGAGTATAATAAATTATATGGATCTGATACTCCTTTAAAACCAACCCCAAAAGGCCAACTAGGAGTGAAAATTTACCAAAAATACCGGTATACTGGTTTACCGTACCGGAAATATGCCGAATTTACCGGAATTTTTGGTACGGTATGGTACCGTACCGAAAATTTTGGTACGGTAACGGTATAAATTTTTAAAAGTCATGGTATACCGGTATACCAAAATATTTTTCGATATACTGGTATACCGATACATTGGATATATATTGTACCATATTTAGAAAAATATTTAATATATTTTATTTTTTAATTTAATTAATACATTGGATATATATCGTACATTAAAAATTTATTCTTTTATTTTGAATTGTCTCTGTGAGTTTCCTGGTTCAAGCTGAAAATTGGAATTCGTAGAATTTTTTTGAGTGTTCCCATAGTTAAAAAACCCGTCTTTAAGGGAGATATATGTTGTTAAAAGATTATTATTCATAAAATATAGGTTTTTTAAATAAATAATAAAGGTATGAACGTATACCGTTAATTCAGAATGAAACGGTATACCGTTAATTCGGTATGTACCGAAAATTTTGGTACGGTACGGTATACCGAAATTTCGGTACGGTATACGGTAAGTGATTTTTGTATACCGAAATTACGATATACCGAACTTCGGTATACCATAATTTTCGGTACGATACCGTATGAATTTTCACATATCGTAAATTACAGTACGATATACAATATGACCGATACGGTACGGTACGGTATGCCACCCTAAGGCAACAATATGATTTTCAGTCACGTGACGTGCTACAAATGTTAAGGAAATAAAAGAAGAAGAAATTTATTGCCATTTGTAGTAAATTTTTAATTGTCGATCGGGAAACGTGAATTCTCAATAATTATGGTGGCAATAACTACTCTATTTTCTTTCACATTATTATAATTATTTTACAACGGCAGCAGCCGTACACCTCTTAAAAGTGGTTAACTATGTTTATATTTTTCCTAATAATCGCCGGTAAGTATATTATTATAATGAAGGACAATAGGCTTCATTTCTTCTTTCACTAGTTGACCTTAATTCATGGTTTCGAAAAAGAAAAATAGTTGACCTTAATTATTCTAAATCATCCATGGCAATTGGCATCATTTGTCTTTAAGAATGAAAAAATTTGATAAACCTCATTTTTGTACAGTTCACATTTTCAATTCAAACTTTTAAATTTAAATCTTTTCACCCAAATCCCAAGACACATTGCGTACTTTTTTTTATTAAAATATCTCACAACAATTTACATACTTAAAAATTAAAATTTATCATTAAACTCAACTCTTATAATATTTACGTATTTATATAAAATATTATTACTTTTAAAATTCACATTACACTTAACTAAACTATTTTATTTATTTATTTTATATATTAAAATTTATAAAATCACGCTCTAACACTTTACTCATTATATATCTTTCTTAATTTATGTGCTCAAACATTGACCCAATGTGTTTTGGGGCGAAGCTAAGTATATGCCGAACATTTTACTTGTGCATAAAATATTAAGAAAATATTTAAGTGTTAAAAAAGAATTATCTTGAAGTTGAGCTCACCTGCCAAGATATATTGGATACAAAATTTGTATAAGCTTAATTTATACTATGAACATTGTTTTTAATTCAAGTACATTTGAATTTATCCAGGGTATCATAGGGATCAAGTTTAATAGGTTAAAAGAAAGTGTTAAAATAGACGAAATGAGTCAAATAATTCAAGTTAATAGCATAGATCTAATTCGTGAGATTTCAACTCTATATTGAATACTGTTTGAAATTATAACCGCTAAAAGAATTACTATATAGATACCAACTAAAATTTTCATTATTCGTGTATCTAGATTTCGATAGATTAAAAGTTCATACCATTTCATACTTCAAACACAAAATATTAATGTATCGTATCAATATTCAATATATATCGTTTCACACAAAAAGTTGATATATTTCCTCATGTCAAAAAACTAAGTATACTGTTTTATACCGAATTTTAAAAAAAAATATTTTTTGTTGGTCCCGGTGAAAACGAGTCTTACACGTGTATGGGGGGGGAATACACGTGTTCAGTATTTTAAAACTTTTTCTTCATCGAGGTCGACTTGGGTGAGATAATCACGAAGGTTAGGTTACGAGAAGCACAAATTGCTCGAGTCAAAGTCTCATCGAGGCAGTGATCTGAGCTACTTTCGTAAACCTCGAGATAATCCCAAGCCCGAGAGTCGTGTGTCAGAGATCTCGAGTTGCTTGGATCGGATAACTAACTTCTTGAATCATCGGAAGAGAGTTCGGTTTGGTAACTATCTGTTCTAGCTACTCGATCGTCTGCGTAATGGTTGCCCTTAGTTTATACTCGTTTTAAGCTTTCTTTGAAAACCTTCCCTATATGAAATAGTGATTAGGTGTGATTCACTTATGCAACCCGATTGGATTGATTCCAAATGAATATCGATGAAAAGTATGCTTTCGTAAATCAAGTTAATGCAACGTTAAACACAAATAAGGAAAGTAATAAAGAACACAAAGATTATAGTGGTTGGAGACTCAAGCTCCTACATCCACTCTCCGCGACTCTTGGAGAAATTCACTATCAACCGAGCTTTACGACTACCTCGTAGTTTACTTACTCAACTCTACCTACGAGTTTTTCGACTACTCCCGTAGTTTACTTACTCAACCCGACCTTGAGTTTTTCGACTACCTCCGTAGTTTACTTACTCAATCACACACAAGCTTTGAGACTACCCCTGAGCTTACTAACTTCTCCTCTCTAGTTTTTTCGACTACTCCGTGTAGTTTACTAACTCTTTACAACACTTCTCACCAACAAACACACTCCAACTACCTTCACAAGGGTTTGGGGTTTCTCGGTTGGTTTTCAACTAGGATGAGATATCCTTTACAATGAAGCACAATGCAAAGGGTTAGGATATCTCGACTAAGCTTTGGATAAATCTTATCAAGCTAGGCTTAGTTAAGTGAGCTCTCTTCAATATAGAAGCACTTGGGAAATTCAAGGTATTTTGAGTGCTTTAACTTTTTGCAAGAATAAGTTTGAGCTCTTGAGTTGCGTATAAATTTCCGTCACCTTACAATGTAGAGGGTCACCCGGTATTTATAGGCATACACCAAGGTTACTTTTGAAAACTATCCGTTGGAGAGATAGCCCGTGAGTTCCCTCTTATGGTGTGTGAAAGCGGCTATGTTTAGAGTTTGGCACTCCTAACACATTTTAAGCAATAGCCTTTCATGTAGCCGGTCTTCACTTTTTGCGATGGAACTTTCGTACATCGACATCTTTTTTTTGACTTATCCTTTGTCGATGTCGATGATGGTCTTTGTCGTCTTCTTCTTTTTGACTTTTTGTCTCCGGTTAAAGGTAGACACCTTCAGCGGCTCTTTTGGTTACAAACTCTAAGTTTGATATAACCTTAACAACACGCCACGACTTAGTTCCTTTTATGCGCATTTGAATGTCTTGACAATATCTAACTTTCTAAGGCATCGCGTTTTTTCTCGATATTGCATCCTTGGATAGATATATTGATTGCCTCGGAACATTCGGAGTTCATCTTGAGCATTGATTCATTCTTGAGTCTTGATGAATTCTTGTGCTTTTCGATAATCTTGATCTTGATTTCTCGATCTTGACCTTGCGTATTGAGTCTTCTTCGAGTCTTGAGGTCTTCTAAGTCTTGAGTCGAGTCTTTAGATTTATCTTGACCGATATCTTTGAGTCTTCATCTTGAGTCTTCGGTTCTCGATTTCATCTTGAGACTTGATATCTTGAAACATCTTGAGTTCTTGAGTCTTGAACTTATCTGAACTATATCTGGCCGACTATACATTTTGAGATAACATCACGAATACTCTAAAAAACCGAATCGACTCATTTATCAAGATCATTCTTGAACATGTCATACTCGGGGGTTTTGGGATCTTAATCAAAATCATATAATCTTTTATTAAATTCATCTCCCAACAATTTCCCCTTTTTTGATGATGCCAAAACCTATCTTATTACGGACATATAACCTATACTCGGGTTTTGGTTTATCCTATTACAAGATTGGTTATGTCTCTCAACAATTGCTTCAAAGAATGAATCTCTCAACAATTTCATCACCAAACAACAAAGATGTCGGGCATATCAAATATAAAGTCATGAAAAAAAATAAGATAATGAGATATTATCTTTTGAGCATAATGATAAATCTTCATTGATGATAAGTGTACCATTCTGATTACAATGAATTCATCGGACAAAATCAAAAAGACAAAAATTTAAAGACTACAAAATCTTACGAGTCTTTTAGTCTTTAGTCTTGATTCGGCTCTTGATCTTACGCTCTGTTTTGCTTCATTTTCGATTTCATCGATTGGGCACTTCGGATCAAACATTAGAAGAATCTCTTCTTGACTCATTTCTTTCTCGATGATATCGGATTTGTTTTCGATTAAGCCCAACGTGACCCGGCGTCTTGAGCAATTTCTTGCGTAATGGCCTTTTCATTTACCAAGCCATTACCAAGTCTCGGAGGAGGATAGGAATGTGGACCCAGGGGCTCTACTATCGTACTTCACCTTCATCCATAAGATTAATCGACTTTGTAGATACTTTGGATAAAAGGTGAAGATGTTCAATAAGCTTAGATTCAGTGCGAGCCTTCCCTCTCCATTCCCGAGAACATCATAATTGAACGAAGGTTCTCTTCACTTCTTCCACATGTCGTTGAGTTTAATGGGCATCCATTTATCAACATGGGGCCCTTCGGCGCTTTCGATGTTCCTTCCTCTTGCTTCATAAACTTTACGAAGTCACTCCTCTTACGCTCTTCCGTCTATCTTCTTTACGATCACGAAGTTCACGAGGATGAGGCGGTAGCTTTCTTAGCTTGTTCTTTTTGGAGTGTCATCAGAGCCTCTCTGGAGTTGAAGACTTTCTTCTGAGGTTGAGACTCAGATTCTTCTGTATCTTCCAGAATCAATTTTTCTGGATTGGCTTAGAAGCGCCCGACGCTTGCTTCTGAGGTTGAACAACGCCCAAGGCTTTCCTCTTCATAGGCGATTCGGCCCCGACTGGCTTGTTCCAACCTTAGTTCTAGCTTTTCGGTTTCTCTCTTGCAACCTCAATCTTGGTTTGCTCAGAAACTCGAATGTAGACAGGCTTCTCCACTTGAGCAAATTTCAACTTCTCAGTAGCTCCGACTTCTTTAAAGGCTTGGGCTAGATTGTACATTTCAGCATCTTTCTGAGCCTTCTTTTCCAAAGTACGTGCCATGAACTTCCTGAGGTCTGCACCTTCCCTTTCCCCCTTCTTGCAAGTAGTTTGGAAGAAGTGCGGAGAGATTTGTGTCCATGTGATCTTGTTCTTTGCTTTACAGCCGGATCTCTCTGCTAGTGATCTTGCTCATCTTCCATTCTCCTAATGTGGTTTTTAGCCCGCAGACAATTCTTGAATATGTGGGCAAACCGGCGGAGAGAGCATCTTTAAGCATCTCTGTCATCTTGGTCATGAAGCACCGAGCTCATTTCCTCAGCAAGATTTGATCAGTTCATTTTTCTCTGTCAGTTTCACCTCTAGAAATTCAGTCGACTCCTGGTGCTTTTGTTTCATTTCAGCACTTAACTCTGCGTTGACTCCCTCCAGCTTTTCATTCAGCTTTTCTTCCATGGAGGTCATCTGAGTGGTCAGAGTGTTTTGTATCTGCACGATTCGAAGAATGGCTAAGTCCTTCCATTTATGCGAGCTTGATTGGCCAGCGTTGCTTCTATCTGAGTAAGTTTGATCGACATTGGCTCAATCTTCTCAAGTTTCTCCATGGCCGGGAGTGAGATCAATCTCGTGACCTTACGCACTTTATGTCTTTGTTTGATCATCTGAGCTCGGCTTCATCACGAGCTCCGGTCTCCAATTGAGCCTCAGTCTGATTATCAGACATTTCAGAATTAAAGATAGTACTTTCAGTAACTCTGGCATAATTATCAATAGTGCCAAAAGGTACCTGAAGAGTGCTAGCCGATCTGAGTTGATCGACCTGAAGTCTCTTTTTACTGTTTGAGGCCGATCCTCGGCATCTCCTGTTGGTCCCCATCTCCATCTTTGGATTTGTCTCATTTGCTCGGGGCACTCAACCTCGTTTCTTTCTTCTCGGCTAACTTCCTACGAACGGCTCATCAAAATCGGAATTTTTCATCACGAGCTTTGTCGCCCGAACCACGAGAAGTCGGTTCGGGAAAATTTGTCTCCTCATTCCACAAGTCTTCCCCCTCGAATGCGGCAATGTCAAGCATCTCGGGAAGAGTCGATTGAGGATATACTTTGTCGTCCTTAATCGAAGAATATATCTTGCGGATCGAGGGTATGATTTGAGCTCGGTATCGATCAAGGATGAACCGTTCCCCTTGCTCCTCCACTCGCCTTCTTGACCTCGCCCTTCTTCCATCTCGGGCTCTACGGTTCGATAGAAGCTTGGCTAAGGGATCAAGCATTATGTCACTTTCGGGGAGCTCATCGAGTACGTTTTGCTCTGAGCTTCGGTAGTATCTGAAGCTTGTGCATTCAGGTCCTCGATTTGCATCCGAGTGGGTTACGAGGGCTGGTGGCATTTCCTCGGTATAGATGCGGTTGGCTCGTCGATCGAGCACGCACATCTTGATTGACTCTGGTGGCTCTTGATCTGAGCACTGCACATCCCGAGGTAGGCATCTCGAGGGTCGAGCTCTTTAAAAATTTCTGAGAAATTTTATACGAAGAAAGTGATGTCTCGAGCACCTCGAGAAGACACGCTCCTCGATCGATCTGTGTCCTTGAGATAACTGAGCCCGGCACTTGTAATGGTGAACTTTGGCGGTTGGCCCTCGGGTTGTCTCTCCGCCGGAATCTTTGCTACCATCGTCGGTGAGAACCACCAATCTTCTGCGCTTTGGAGCGAGGTTCTTCTGCTTCATTATTTTTGCTCCTTGCTCCATTTTTGCCTCCAACAGAACCTTCCCCCTGGTTTGTTGGGTTTCTTTCTCGGCGGTGCGAAGGTGATTCTACCTTCTTTTCTCTTTTCCCTCGAATGGCTTGCTTCTTCACATCGATGGGCTTGAAGAGAATTTTGGATTTAGGGAATGGGGTTGAATTGGCGAAGATATCCTCCTCCTCTCTGCACGTCTCCAAAATATAGGCAATTTTGGTGGCATGGTGGATCTTGCCTTTCATCGTGATTTCCCCATTGACTCTTTTTATGATCTTGGCTTGCTCCAGCACCATCTGGACTAAAATTTCAGCCGGTTGAAGTCGGTGGTGGGAGATGCCTCGATCGCCGCCATCAATCGAGCCCGGGTACTAATGCATTTCAAAACTCCCGGCCAAGACTCATGGCGCTCTTGCTCACAAATATCCATCGGCCTGCGATATTGTGGCTTTAGGTCTTCTTATTCAAAGTTGCCTCAAACTTCACGGGATTCTCGGCAATCCTATCTAGGTACTCTGCTCTTTGCGAACATATACATCGCGGGGATCCTCTCCTCTATCACATAACTCAAACACATCATTGATTTTTTAGGGATAATGCACAACTCCTCTCAAAATCGGCGTATTTTGATGAGTGCCCTAGATGAGATCTGATAATCGAAAGAGATACAATCTTCTTCATCTATTTTCAAATTGCGAGATGAATTCGATTACCTCGCTGCGAACTCTGGTGCGGTCGAAACTGCGACTAGATGGGTAAGTTTCTTGATCGGATCATATCGCGAGCCTCTCTTACGGCTTTGAGTTGGTTGTGCTTTCAAGTGAGATGAACTCGTACCATGGCTTATTGGTTATGGCTAATCTTTCGAACACGGTTGGGGCCATTTTAGAATGTGATTGAAGAATGTGAAGCTTTAGGGTTTTTTGCGATTTCGGGCAAAGGGATTTTAGTTTGAGAACGAAGGGTTTGATAAAATTTTTGGCTTGAATGGCTTAAAGAGGTATAAATAGCTTTAAGATCGTGGAGAATCGTGTTTGGTTAGGTGAAAAGCAAGCGGTTGAGATTAATCTCTCGATTAACAAGGGTATATGAGCAAACGATCTCGAAAAGTAAGCCGCCAAAATATCCTCTTTGATCAATAATGTGGCGAGCATTAAATATTTGTTGTCCTTCTTGAATTTAAAAGCGATCCCGCCCAAAACATTCCTCGGTGTTTTGTATTTATTCGAATGATTCTTGAGTTTTACTTAAGCAATAAATGGATCACATGAGTCATTACCTTTTCGGACTAATTTCCCTCTATCGGTCTTCTTGATCTTGACCTTGATAAAATGTCGATTATATCTTTGAAATCTTGAAAAGGTTGAGATCTACTCTTAATCTTGACCTTGATAAATCGAGTTTCACGAGACTCGATTTCGGTATTTCCATTTTATCTCGAGTTTCTCGGTAGAATTTCGAGAAAGCTTCATGCATCTGAAAAAATCTTCAATTTTGATTTACTCTATACACTGGTTCTAACATCCCTAATTCATTTGAAAGTTCACGAAATCTTGATTGACCAAAGGTTTAGTCAAGATATCGACTCTTTGCCTATCGGTATGAATTTTCTCCATCCTTATGTCCTTTTTCTCGACATGATCTCGATGAAGTGATGTCGATATCCACATGCTTGCATCGGTGTGCAATAACGGATTTTTGTGAAATAGCAATGGCACTTATTATTGTCACAAAATATTGGTACTTCATTGGCCACAACTTTATAATCCCTTAATTGTTATGCGAGGCGAAAAGAATCGAAACCATGCCAGACTTCGCAGCCTATATGTATTAAACTCCGATAATCTTGGTTCTCTTGAGGTTTGTTTCTTTGAAAACCAAGATATCGGTTTGCTTCCTAGAAATTGACAAGTTCTGTTGTGGACTTTTCGTGTCATTTCAAGCAACCTCCATAGTCGACATCGAGTAACCGGTTAATTCAAGGTTATCATCGGTGGATACCATAATCCTCTATTCTTTGTGCCCTTAAGATATCTCGATTATCTTTTTGGCGACCTCCATGTGACTAGTCTTAGGATTAGCTTGGTATCTTGCACATATATCTAACAAACAAATGTTATATCGGCCTACTTGGCGTGAGATAGAGCAATGATCAATGATTCCTCTATAATCGGTATGATTCGCGATTTGCCTTACGAATCGGGATCCATCTTGTAGTTAGTATTCATAGGAATCCTAAGCGAGTTGCAGTTTTGTACACCATATTTGCAATCGGATCTCGGTGTACTTTGCACGGTTGATGAATATTCCTTCCTTTGATTGTTTCACTTGAAGACCTAGAAAAGAAATTCATCTCTCCCATCATTGACATCTCAAACTTGCCTTTCATCGGTGTTGAAAATTTTTCACACGGTGATGGTTTGGAGATCAAAAATGATGTCATCAACATATATATCGAACGATAAGATATCTTCCCCATCCTCTATCCGAACGAGTTCTATCAGCGATTCCTTTGACAAAACCATGGTCAAGAAGATGGCGAGAAAAGTATCATACCATGCTCGGGTGCTTGCTTGAGACCATACAAGGCTTTTACGAGCACTGTAAACTTGGTCATTCTTTTTTGAAACCGGGAGGTTGTTCCACATAAACCTCTTCTTTGAGCACACCGTTCGAAATGCACTTTTCACATCCATTTGATAGGTGTGAACTTCATGTGGGCGGCATATACAAGAAACAATCGATGGCTTCTAGTCTTGCAAAAAACAGTGCAAAGGTTTCATCATAATCAAGCCTTCTTCTTGGGAATAACCTTGTGCAACTAGTCTTGCCTTGTTTCTTACAATGTTGTTGTTTTCATCTCTTTTATTCTTGAAAACCCACTTGGTTCCAATGACATTGTGCCTTTTCGGTCTATCTACCAACTCCCATACTTCATTCCTTGAGAATTGATTCAATTTCATCTTGCATAGAATAATCAATAAGAATCTTGTAGAGCTTCATTAATCTCGGAGGTTCTTTCTCGATAGGAAGCGGTGAGAATAGTGCACTCTCACCATGGAACCTTCTTGTCTTAACTCCTTTGGTTAGATCACCCACAATCGACTTGTAGGATGACTATCTAACCATTTCCTTCTTGATGTTCCCCTTCAATAGTATCCTCAACATTTAAAATGTTAGGTTCGATTAAATCGACAAACTCGGGGAACAACGAGAAAAGGAGAAAGTGAATCATCTTCCTCGGGGAAATTCTATTGAGAACATTGTCGAGACATTTGTTCCCCTTTGGTTGATAGATTGAGAATTTGCCTCATTTGTGACCATATCTTCATTGGCATCACATACGAGTGCGAGGCGGTGTCTGTTCGGATTGGTCACCTTTGGGTGTTGGTTTTCTGAGTCTCACCATCGATTTCCATCACGAACTTCTTTATTCGAGTGCGAGTCACTCCAATCATAGATAGTGGTGACTTCTTCTTTTCGGTTCATTGGATGATTTATCTTTTTGTTTAGGGCTTAATCTGGTGATCCTCTTAGTCGGTTCATGCATCATGTTTCTGTTTCTTACGAACACAAATAGTTTCATCAAAAACAACATGAGGTGTTTCTTCCACAATAAAAGTCCTACGATTTGTAAACTCTGAAGGCTTTTCTTGACTTGAGAATATCTAAGAATATTCCTTCATCGGTTTTTACTATCAAAGGTTTTCAACCTGATCTTTACCATTATTGTGTATGAAACACTTGCAACAAAACACACGAAAAAAAAAAAACAAAGGCTTCCTTTCATTCCAAATCTCATAAGGTGTTTTGCCTTGACTCTTAGTCGGCATGGATCTATACGTGAGTAGCATGCGGTGTTGGCGACTTGATTAAAATCTTTTAGGAATATCGACTTGACTATCATTGTCCTTGCGAACTTCTTTGAGTCTGTTCCTTCTTTTCAAAGAACACCATTTTGTTGAGGGGTCCTTTGCGGTGATGTTTCATGAGAAATTCCATTTCTTTGCACAATAATCGGATATAACATGATTTATAAATTGGTTCCTTTTGTCGGATCGATTTTGACCACACTCGATTCTTCTCAATCTTGAGCCTTTTCGATAACTCTGGCGACTTTATCGAGTCTCTTTCTTCTTGAGTAAGAATATGACCCAAGTATATCTCGAGTAGTCATCAACTACTACCAATGTATATTTCGCCATTAGTGCTCCACGGTGTTATAGGACCAAAAAGATCCATATGAAATAATGAAGTATTCTTTCGGTAGAAACCTCAACTTTACTTTTAAATGATGCTCTTATCTCATTTTGCCTTTTTCGGCATGCATCACAAATATGTTCCTTCTTGAACGCCGTTAGGTAACCCTCTCACAAGAGCTAATCTTGCAAGCTTGTTGGGGTTTTGAAATTTAGGTGATTCATTCTTTTATGCCATAACCAACTGGTATCTGTGGAACTTTTAGCAACTAAACATGTATCTTTAGGAGTTGAACTCCAATCAGCAAGATACACATTCCCTTTTCTTGTACCAGTCAGTAGTACTTTCTGTGATGTATCATCTTTCACAAAACATAAGTTTTTGGAGAACTCAACATTAAAACCTTTATCACGAAATTGGCTAATTGAAAGCAAGTTATGCTTCAATCGGATACATATGAAACACCATGGATATGAATCGAGTCGATTTCCAAAGTTCCATATCCTTGATCCATCCTTGGAGTTATCTCCAAAAGTGATCTGTGGGCCTCTTTGTTCAACATAGTCTTTGAGTATCTTCTTGTATCTGTCATATGTCTTGAACATCCACTGTCAAGATACCATATATCAGGAGCTTTTTCATCTCTGCTCATCAGTGCCATGTGATCTTTAGTCAGTTCAGTGCCCTTGTTTTCCTCCTGAAAAACAGATCAATTCTTAGGTACCCATTTTGTGTAGGGTCCTACGAGGTTATTCATACCTTTCGGAATCCAAATCCGACAACTCTAATCACTTTAGAGTGGCTAATTTGTCTTCCATAAACATCAACATACACATCTTCTACTCTAGGTGCCTTAGCAGCTTTCTGTGTATGTGTGCTAGCTTTAGCATGAACATGGGCTTTTGAATTCTTCTTTGGTTCAGGCCTTTTGTTCCATTGCTTTGGCTTCTGTGCAGCTTGTCTGAATCTTTGTTGACTTGGGTTCGGGTAACCTTTACCCTTTGGCGAGTGGGGTTTTAGGTTGCTGTCTTTGAAATATGGGTCTTTTCGATTATCTCGATGACTTGGTCTCTTCAGTTGAGAATATCTCTGTTGAGTGTTTCTCTTCTGAAGATTCCTCTGATGGTTCAGTGTAGATCCTTTCAAGTTTGCATTCTTAGCCCGAGGCTTTGAAGTACTTGCTTGAAATTTTCCAACTGACTGCTCAGGTTTTCTAGCCTTCACCTGAGGTTTGGGCTTTCTAACCTGATCATTCAGTTTTACTGAAACCATAGGTCCTTTTCCCTTGTCTACAACCTTGGGCATTACTTCATATTGAAGTGTAGGTGCCACTGATTTAACAAAGATTGTCTTCTTGCTACTTGATGCAGCATTCAGATGACCTTGTGAGGTTCCCCCTGGAATGTATCCCAATCCAGATTTTATAGTGGCAGATCTCTGGTAACTCTGAATTTCATCTATTACTTTAGATGCATTATTCAATAGAGTTAACTTCTTCTGTGCACTATCCTCACAGTTCTGTAGAGTTTCATGCTTCTCAGAGAGGTCATTGAACTTAGTTACGATTAATTTGAATTTCTTCAGTGGATTTCTCTAGCTTTTCAGTTAGGGTCTCTATCAACTTCTCTTTTCTTGAGAGTTGTACTTTCAGAACATCCAGTTCATCAGTAGCTCCCATAAATTGAGAAGTGATTTAAGTTTTGCTAGAGTCTTTCCATTTTAGATTTTCAGCATTCAGTTCCTTATTCTGCTCTTGAGTTTTATTTAGCAGTCCTTGCAAAACAGCATAGTCCTTCATCAAATTCTCAAAAGAATCCATCAGGTCAAAATGACTGTTTTCAGTGGAACTTGAAAACTCTTGTGCTAGTGTAGGAGCAACTACAGAGACAGAAGAGTTTACCTCCTCAATGGCCATCGAGCCGAGATGTCATCACTTTCCTTTGTCGAGAATATTTCATCTGAAGAGCTAGATTCCTCCTCGGGGTGTTCTTCAAACAACCATGGCCTTTGAGAACTTACGGTCTCTTTTAGCTTGTCTTTCTCTTCTCTCCTTAGCACTCAACTCTGGACAATCATACTGGAAGTGACCTTTCTTCTGACAATTATAGCATCTGTTGGCATCATCATCCTGATCATTTTCTTCTTTGGACTTGGAGTCTTTCTTTTTGGATGAAGATCCTTCAGCTTTTAGGTCCTTCTTCTTCTCAGTTGATCTGTCCTCAGGTTTCTTCTGGTACCTGTAGTTCCTGTAAAAGCTTTTGTATTTTCCAAATCTATTATTAAGTCTGTCAAACCTTCTTGCCATCGATTCTTAGCTTTTCCTCAAGCTCATCGATGTTTGGCATGGGGGTTCTCGGACTCTTTAGTTTCTGAGTTTTATCTTTGGCTTTTAAAGCCACATTTTTACTTGATGAAGAATCATCTTTGCTGTCAGCCTTTTTGGATTTCTTATCAATTACAAATTCATAGGCTTTCAGCTCAGAGAAAACTTGTTGGTATGGCATTGAACTAATGTTCTTGGTGTTTTCAATCACCACTGCATGAATATCCCATTTCTTAGAAAGACCTCTAGGAATTTTCAATGCCACTTCTCTTTGTGGATATTTCTTTCCAAGTGCATTTAGATCATTCATGATCTTTAGTGAATCGACTTCCAATTTGTCTATTGATTCACCATCATCCATTTCAAAACTGTCAAACTTTCCAATTGCCACTGAAAGTTTGTTTTCTTTTATATGATCTGTGCCTTGGCACATAATAGCTAGTGTATCCCATATTTCCTTAGCAGTATTACAGTGAGAGATCATTCCCATCACACCATCATCAATTGTACTGTATAGTGTGTCTTTTGCAATGTAGTCTAGATTGACTAACTTTCTCTCCTCAGGAGTTAGTTGGTCATCAGACTTAGGAAATTCTGCTCTAGGATCAATTCTCCCTTCTTACGTAATGCAGGATTCACCACGATGAAATTTGAATGGTCCTTGAGAAACCACTCTCCACATCGCTCATGTTTGGAATCTGAGATGAGCTGCATTCTCAGTATCCATAGATCATAGTTCTCTACTAAGAACATGGGAAGTTTTTTAGAAGACATTTTTCTGATCTTTTGAAAAGAAAAAAATTTTAGCAAATAAGATCAGTTCAGATAGACCACAAGTATTTTTGAAAATAAAACTTTTGGTCAACCACAGCCAGTGGTCAAGTTGAACCCTTTGCTCACGATACCACTTGTTGGTCGGTGAAAAGTCGAGTCTTGCGTGTATGGGGGGGAATACACGTGTTCGGTATTTTAAAACTTTTTTTCTTCTTTGAGGTCGACTTGGGTGAGATAATCACGAAGGTTAGGTTACGAGAAGCGCAGATTGCTCACGAGTCAAAGTCTCTTTGAGCGGTGATCTGTTGCTTTCGGAAACCTCGGATAATCCTGTTGAGTCTGTGTGTCGGAGATCTGAGTTGCTTGGATCGGATAACTAACTTCTTGAATCCTCGGAAGAGAGTTCGGTTTGGTAACTATCTGTTCTAGCTACTTTCGATCGTCTTGAAATGGTTGGCCCTTAGTTTATACTCGTTTTAAGCTTTCTTTGAAAACCTTCCCTTATGAAATAGTGATTAGGCTGTGATTCACTTATGCAACCGGTGGATTGATTCCAGCCCTGAATATCGGTGAAAAGTATGCTTTTTCAAAATCAAGTTAATGCAGCGATTAAGCACAAATAAGAAAGCAATAAAGAACACGGCGATTATAGTGGTTGAGAGACTCAAGCTCCTACATCCACTCTCGCGACTCTTTGGAGAAATTCACTTTATCAACCGAGCTTTCGACTACCTCGTAGTTTACTTACTCAACTTCGTACCGAGTTTTACGACTACTCACGTAGTTTACTTACTCAACCCGACCTTGAGTTTTTCGACTACCTCCGTAGTTTACTTACTCAATCACACACAAGCTTTGGACTACCCTGTGAGCTTACTAACTTCTCCTCTAGAGTTTTTTACGACTACTCCGTGTAGTTTACTAACTCTTTACAACACTTCTCACCAACAAACACACTCCAACTACCTTCACAAGGGTTTGGGGTTTCTCGGTTGGTTTTCAACTAGGATGAGATATCCTTTACAATGAAGCACAATGCAAAGGGTTAGGATATCTCGACTAAGCTTTGGATAAATCTTATCAAGCTAGGCTTAGTTAAGTGAGCTCTCTTCAATATAGAAGCACTTGGGAAATTCAAGGTATTTGAGTGCTTTAACCTTTGCAAGAATAAGTTTGAGCTCTTGAGTTGCGTATAAATTTCCGTCACCTTACAATGTAGAGGGTCACCCGGTATTTATAGGCATACACCAAGGTTACTTTTGAAAACTATCCGTTGGAGAGATAACCGTGAGTTCCCTCTTATGGTGTGTGAGAAAGCGGCTATGTTTAGAGTTTGGCACTCCCTAACACGTTTTAGGCAATAGCCTTTCATGTAGCCGGTCTTCACTTTTTGCGATGCGGAACTTTTCATTACATCGACATCTTTTTTCGGTGACTTGTCATCCTTTATCGATTGTCGATATAGTCTTTATGTCGTCTTCTTCTTTTTGACTTTTGTCTCGGTTAAAGGTAGACACCTTCAGCGGCTCTTTTGGTTACAAACTCGAGTTTGATATAACCTTAACAACACTTGACTTAGTTCCTTTTATGCGCATTTGAATGTCTTGGCAATATCTAACTTTCTAAGGCATCGCGTTTTTTCTCGATATTGCATCCGCCGGATAGATATATTGATTGCCTCGGAACATTCGGGTTCATCTTGAGCATTGATACATTCTTGAGTCTTGATGAATTCTTGTGCTTTTCGATAATCTTGATCTTGATTTCTCGGTCTTGACCTTGCGTATTGAGTCTTACGAGTCTTGAGGTCTTCTTGAGTCTTGATGTCTTACGAGTCTTTAGATTTATCTTGGTGATATCTTGAGTCTTCATCTTGAGTCTTGAGTTCTCGATTTCATCTTGAGACTTGATATCTTGAAACATCTTGAGTTCTTGAGTCTTGAACTTATCTGAACTATATCTGTTGACTATACATTTTGCGAGATAACATCTGAATACTCTAAAAAGCTGAATCGACTCATTTATCAAGATCATTCTTGAACATGTCATACTCGGGGTTTTGGGATCTTAATCAAAATCATATAATCTTTTATTAAATTCATCTCCCAACAATTTCCCCTCTTTTTGATGATGCCAAAACCTATCTTATTTACGGACATATAACCTATACTTCGGGGTTTTGGTTTATCCTATTACAAGATTGGTTATGTCTCTCAACAATTGCTTCAAACAATGAATCTCTCAACAATTTCATCACCAAACAACGATGTCGGGCATATCAAATATAAAGTCATGAAAAAAAAAGATAATGAGATATTATCTTTTGAGCATAATGATAAATCTTCATTGATGATAAGTGTACCATTCTGATTACAATGAATTCATCGAGACAAAATCAAAAGACAAAAATTTAAAGACTACAAAATCTTACGAGTCTTTAGTCTTTAGTCTTGATTCGGCTCTTGGTCTTACGCTTTCTGTTTGCTTCATTTTTCGATTTCATCGATTGGGCACTTCCGGATCAAACATTAGAAGAATCTCTTCTTGACTCATTTCTTTTCTCGATGATATCCGGATTTGTTTCGATTAAGCCCAAGCCCGACCCGGTGTCTTGAAAGCAATTTCTTGCGTAATGGCCTTTTCATTTACCAAGCCATTACCAAGTCTCGGAGGAGGATAGGAATATGGACCAGGGGGCTACTATCTGTACTTCACCTTCATCCATAAAAGATTAATCGACTTTGTAGATACTTTGGATAAAAGGTGAGAAGATGTTCAATGAAAGCCGTTGCAGTGCGAGCCTTCCCCTCTCCATTCCCGAGAACATCATAATTGAACCGGAAGGTTCTCTTCACTTCTTCACATGTCGTTGAGTTTAATGGGCATCCATTTATCAACATGGGGCCCTTCGGCGCTTTTCGATGTTCCCTTCCTCTTGCTTCTTAAACTTTACGAAGTCACTCCTTCATACGCTCTTCGTCTATCTTCTTTCGATCACGAAGTTCACGAGGCTGAAGCATTAGCTTTCTTAGCTTGTTCTTTTTGGAGTGTCATGAGCCTCTGGAGTTGAAGACTTTCTTACGAGGTTGAGACTCAGATTCTTATCTTCATCTTCGAATCAATTTTCTCTGGATTGGCTTAGAAGCCTTGCGACGCTTGCTTCTGAGGTTGAACAACGCCCAAGGCTTTCCTCTTCATAAGCGATTCGGCCACCGGCTGGCTTGTTCCAACCTTAGTTCTAGCACTTTCGGTTTCTCTCTTGCAACCTCAATCTTGGTTTGCTCGAAACTTCGAATGTAAACGGGCTTCTCCACTTGAGCAAATTTCAACTTCTCGATAGCTCAGAGCTTCTTTAAAGGCTTGGGCTAGATTGTACATTTCAGCATCTTTTCGAGCCTTCTTTTCCAAAGTCGTGCCATGAACTTCACGAGGTCTGTGCACCTTTCCTTTCCCCCTTCTTGCACCGTAGTTTGGAAGAAGTCGGAGAGATTTGTGTCCATGTGATCTTTTGTTCTTTGCTTACCTGGCGGATCTCTCTGCTAGGTGATCTTGCTCATCTTCCATTCTCTAATGTGGTTTTTAGCCCGCAGACAATTCTTGAGATATGTGGGCAAAGCTGGCGGAGAGCATCTTTAAGCATCTCTGTCATCTTGGTCATGACCGAGCTCATTTCCTCAGCAACAGATTTGATCGGTTCATTTTTTCTCTGTCAGTTTTCACCTCTAGAAAGAAAATGATCGACTCACGGTGCTTTTGTTTCATTTCAAAGACTTAACTTTCTGCGTTGACTCCTCCGAACTTTTCATCCAAACTTTTCTTCCATGGAGGTCATCCGAGTGGTCGAGTGTTTTTGTATCTGCACCGATTCGAAGAATGGCTAAGTCCTTCCATTGTCCGAGCTTGATTGGCCAGCGTTGCTTCTATCGAGTAAGTTTGATCGACATTGGCTCAATCTTCTCAAGTTTCTCCATGGCCGGGAGTGAGATCAATCTCATGACCTTACGCACTTTCGTCTTTGTTTGATCATCTGAGCTCCGGCTTCATCGAGCTCCGGTCTCCAATTGAGCCTCGATCGATTATCGGACATTTCAGAATTAAAGATAGTACTTTCAGTAACTCTGGCATAATTATCAATAGTGCCAAAAGGTACTTGAAAGTCTTGCTAGCCGATCGAGGTTGATCACTCTGAAGTCTCTTTTTACGTTTGAGACCGATCCTCGGCATCTCCTGTTGGTCCCCATCTCCATCTTTGGATTTGTCTCATTTGCTCGGGGCTCAACCTCGATTTCTTTCTTCTCGGCTAGCTTCCTCTGAACCAACTCATCAAAATCGGAATTTTTTTCATCTGAGCTTTGTCATACGAACCACTGAGAAGTCGGTTAGGAAAATTTGTCTCCTCATTCCACGGTCTTCCCCTCTGAATGCGGCAATATCAAGCATCTCGGGAAGAGTCGATTGAGGATATACTGCTTCGTCGTCCTTAATCGAGAAGAATATATCTTGCGGATCGAGGGGTATGAAATTTGAGCTCGAGTATCGATCAGGATGAGCCGTTCCCCCTTGCTCCTCCACTTCATGCCTTCTTGACCTCGCCCTTCTTCCATCTCGGGCTCTACGGTTGATTAAAGCTTGACTAAGGGATCAAAGCATTATGTCACTCGGGGGCTCATCGAGTACATTTTGCTCTGAGCTTCGATAATATCGAAGCTTGTGCATTAGTCCTCGGTTTGCATCGAGTGGGTTACGAGGCTGGTGGCATTTCCTCGATATAGTGCGAGTTGGCTCGTCGGTCGAGCACTGCACATCTTCAGATTGACTACGGTGGCTCTTGATCTGAAAACTGCACATCGAGGTAGGCATCTCTCGGAGGTCTGAGCTCCTTTAAAATTTCTTTTGAAATTTTATCTGAATGAGTGATGTCTCGAGCACCTCGGAAGAAGACCTCTCTCGATCGATCCTGTGTCCTTGAGATAACTTTGAGCGGCACTTGTAATGGTGAACTTTGGCGGTTTGGCCCTCGGGTTGTCTCTCCTCCCGGAATCCTTTGCTACCATCGTCGGTGAGAACCACCAATCTTCTGCGCTTTGGGGCGGGTTCTTCTGCTTCATTATTTTTGCTCCTTGCTCCATTTTGCCTCCATGAGAACCTTCCCTGGTTTTGTTGGGTTTCTTTCTCGGCCATTGCGAAGGTGATTCTACCTTCTTTTCTCTTTTCCCTCGAATGGCTTGCTTCTTCACATCAGTGGGCTTGAAGAGAATTTTGGATTTAGGGAATGGGGTTGAATTGGCGAAGATATCCTCCTCCTCTCTGCACGTCTCCAAAATATAGGCAATTTTGGTGGCATGGTGGATCTTGCCTTTCATCGTGATTTCCCCATTGACTCTTTTTATGATCTTGGCTTGCTCGACACCACCATCTGGACTAAAATTTCAGCGGTTGAAGTCGGTGGTGGGAGATGCCTCGATCGCCGCCATCAATCGAGCCGGGGTACTAATCTTCTCAAAACTCCCTTGAAGACTCATGGCGCTCTTGCTCACAATATCCATCGGCCACGATATTGTGGCTTTAGGTGCTTCTTATTCAAAGTTGCCTCAAACTTCACGAGATTCTCGGCAATCCTATCTAGGTACTCTGCTCTTTGCAGAACATATACATCGCGGGATCCTCTCCTCTATCACATAACTCAAACACATCATTCAGATTTTTAGGGATAATGCACAACTCCTCTCAAAATCGGCGTATTTTGATGAGTGCCCTAGATGAGATCTGGTAATCAAAGAGATACAATCTTCTTCATCTATTTTCAAATTGCGAGATGAATTCGATTACCTCCTTTGCGAACTCTGATGCAGTAAAACTGCGACTAGATGGGTAAAAGTTTACTTGATCGGATCATATCGCGAGCCTCTCTTACGGCTTTGAGTTGGTTGTGCTTTCAAGTGACACGATGAACTCGTACCATGGCTTATTGGTTATGGCTAATCTTTCGAACACGGTTGGGGCCATTTTAGAATGTGATTGAAGAATGTGAAGCTTTAGGGTTTTTGCGATTTTTGGGCAAAAGGGATTTTAGTTTGAGCGAAGGGTTTGATAAAATTTTGGCTTGAATGGCTTAAAGAGGTATAAATAGCTTTAAGATCGTGGAGAATCGTGTTTGGTTAGGTGAAAAGCAGCGGTTGAGATTAATCTCGATTAACAGGGTATATGAACAAGCGATCTCCGAAAAAAAATGCCGCCAAAATATCCTCTTTGATCAATAATGTGGCGAGCATTAAATGGTGTTGTCCTTCTTGAATTTAAAAGCGATCCCCAAAACATTCCTCGGGTGTTTTGTATTTATTGCGAATGATTCTTGAGTTTTACTTAAGCAATAAATGGATCACATGAGTCATTACCTTTTCGGACTAATTTCCTCTATCGGTCTTCTTGATCTTGACCTTGATAAAATGTCGATTATAATCTTGAAATCTTGAAAAGGTTGACGATCTTTCTTGATCTTGACCTTGATGAAATCGAGTTTTCGAGACTCGATTCGATATTTCCATTTTATCTGAGTTTCTCGGTAGAATTACTCGAGCTTCTTCATGCATCGAAAAATC
The DNA here is from genome assembly GCA_037126765.1 of Stenogyne calaminthoides. Taxonomy (NCBI): domain Eukaryota; kingdom Viridiplantae; phylum Streptophyta; class Magnoliopsida; order Lamiales; family Lamiaceae; genus Stenogyne; species Stenogyne calaminthoides. Next base: position 6,826,048 of record JBBCBC010000033.1, read on the forward strand.
TTCAATTTTCGGATTTACTCTATACACTGGTTCTAACATCCCTAATTCAATTTGAAAGTTCACGAAATCTTGATTGACCCCAAAGGTTTAGTCAAGATATCGACTCTTTACTATCGGTATGAATTTTCTCCATCCTTATGTGTTTTTTCTCGACATGATCTCGATGAAGTGATGTCGATATCCACATGCTTGCATCGGTGTGCAATACCGGATTTTGTGAAATAGCAATGGCACTATTATTGTCACAAAATATTGGTACTTCATTGCCACAACTTTATAATCCCTTAATTGTTATGCGAGGCAAAGAATCGAGCCACGCCGACTTCTCGCAATTTATGTATTAAACTCGATAATCTTGGTTGCTCTTCGAGGTCATTTCTTTGAAAACCAAGATATCGGTTTGCTTCCTAGAAATTGACAAGTTCTGTTGTGGACTTTTCTGTCATTCTGCAACCTCCATAGTCGACATCGAGTAACGGTTAATTCAAAGGTTATCATCAATTTGGATACCATAATCCTCTATTCCTTTGTGCCCTTAAGATATCTCAAAGTATCTTTTTGGCGACCTCCATGTGACTAGTCTTAGGATTAGCTTGGTATCTTGCACATATCTAACTTGACAAATGTTGTTATATCGGCCTACTTTAACGTGAGATAGAGCAATGATCAATGATTCCTCTATAATCGGTATGATTCAGCGATTTTTATACGAATCGGGATCCATCTTGTAGTTAGTATTCATAGGAATCTAAGCGAGTTGCAATTCGTACACCATATTTGGCAATCGGATCTACGGTGTACTTTGCACGGTTGATGAATATTCCTTCCTTTGATTGTTTCACTTGAAGACCTGAAAAGAAATTCATCTCTCCCATCATTGACATCTCAAACTTGCCTTTCATCGGTGTTGAAAATTTTTCACCACGGTGATGGTTTGAGAATCAAAAATGATGTCATCAACATATATCTGAACCCGATAAGATATCTTCCCATCCTCTATCACGAGCGAGTTCTATCACAGTTCCTTTGACAAAACCATGGTCGAGAATGGCGAGAAAAGAGTATCATACCATGCTCTGGGTGCTTGCTTGAGACCATACAAGGCTTTTACGAGCACTGTAAACTTGGTCATTCTTTTTGAAACGGGGAGGTTGTTCCACATAAACCTCTTCTTTGAGCACACCGTTCGAGAAATGCACTTTTCACATCCATTTGATGACTGTGAACTTCATGTCAAACTGAGCATATACAAGAAACAATCGATGGCTTCTAGTCTTGCAACGGTGCAAAGGTTTCATCATAATCAAGCCTTCTTCTTGGGAATAACCTTGTGCAACTAGTCTTGCCTTGTTTCTTACAATGTTGTTGTTTTCATCTCTTTTATTCTTGAAAACCCACTTGGTTCCAATGACATTGTGCCTTTCGGTCTATCTACCAACTCCCATACTTCATTCCTTGAGAATTGATTATTTCATCTTGCGCCTTGATAATCAATAAGAATCTTGTAGAGCTTCATTAATCTCGGCGGGTTCTTTCTCTCGATAGGAAGCGGCGAGAATAGTGCACTCTCACCATGGAACCTTCTTGTCTTAACTCCTTGAGTTAGATCACCCACAACCAGTTTGACTTGTAGGATGACTATCTAACCATTTCCTTCTTGATGTTTCCCCTTCAATAGTATCCTCAACATTTAAAATGTTAGGTTCAGTTAAATCAGCAAACTCAGGGAACAACAGAAAAGGAGAAAGTGAATCATCTTCCTCGGGGAAATTCTATTTAGGAACATTGTCAGAGACATTTGTTCCCCTTTGGTTGATAGATTGAGAATTTGCCTCATTTGTGACCATATCTTCATTGGCATCACATACGAGTACGAGGCGGTGTCTGTTTGATTGGTCACCTTTGGAGTGTTGGTTTTCCGAGTCTCACCATCACGATTTCCATCCCGAACTTCTTTATTCGAGTGCGAGTCACTCAATCATAGATAGTGGTGACTTCTTTTTTTCTGGTTCATTGGATGATTTATCTTTTTTGTTTCGGGCTTAATCTGGTGATCCTCTTAGTCGGTTCATCTGCATCATGTTCTGTTTCTTACGAACACAAATAGTTTCATCAAAAAACAACATGAGGTGTTTCTTCCACAATAAGAGTCCTCTGGTTGTAAACTCTGAAGGCTTTTCTTGACTTGAATATATAAGAAATATTCCTTCATCGGTTTTTACTATCAAAGGTTTTCAATGATCTTTACCATTATTGTGTATGAAAACTTGCACAACCAAACACACGAAAAGAAAAAACAAGAGGCTTCCTTTCATTCCAAATCTCATAAGGTGTTTTGCCTTGACTCTTTAGTCGGCATGGATCTATTCTGTGAGTAGCATGCGGTGTTGTGACTTGACCCAAAATCTTTTAGGAATATCGACGGTATCATTGTCATTGTCCTGCGAACTTCTTTCGAGTCCTGTTCCTTCTTTCAAAGACAACACCATTTTGTTGAGGGGTCCTTGCGGTGATGTTTCATGAGAAATTCCATTTCTTTGCCAATAATCGATATAATATGATTTATAAATTCGGTTCCTTTGTCGGATCGATTTTGACCACACTCTCGATTCTTCTCAATCTTGAGCCGCACCCCATTAACTCTGGCGACTTTTTCTCGAGTCTCTTTCTTCTTGAGTAAGAATATGACCCAAGTATATCTCGAGTAGTCATCAACTACTACCAATGTATATTTCGCCATTAGTGCTCACGGGTGTTATAGGACCAAAAAGATCCATATGAAATGGCGAAGTATTCTTTCGTTAGAAACCTCAACTTTACTTTTAAATGATGCTCTTATCTGTTTTTGCCTTTACGGCATGCATCACAAATATGTTCCTTCTTGAACGCCGTTAGGTAACCCTCTCACAAGAGCTAATCTTGCAAGCTTGTTCGGGGTTTTGAAATTTAGGTGATTCATTCTTTTATGCCATAACCAATTGGTATCTGTGGAACTTTTAGCAACTAAACATGTATCTTTAGGAGTTGAACTCAATCAACAAGATACACATTCCCTTTTCTTGTACCGGTCGGTAGTACTTTACGTGATGTATCATCTTTTCACAAAACATAAGTTTTTGGAGAACTCAACATTAAAACCTTTATCACGAAAATTGGCTAATTGAAAGCAAGTTATGCTTCAATCGGATACATATGAAACACCATGGATATGAATCGAGTCGATTTCCAAAGTTCCATATCCTTGATCATCCTTGGAGTTATCTCCAAAAGTGATCTGTGGGCCTCTTTTGTTCAACATAGTCCTTTGAGTATCTTCTTGTATCTGTCATATGTCTTGAACATCCACTTTGTCAAGATACCATATATATCGGGAGCTTTTTCATCTCTGCTCATCGGTGCCATGTGATCTTTAGTCGATTCGGTGCCCTTGTTTTTCCTCTGAAAAAACAGATCAATTCTTAGGTACCCATTTTGTGTAGGGTCCTACTGAGGTTAGTTTGTACCTTTAGGAATCCAAATCTGCGACAACTCTAATCACTTTAGAGTGGCTAATTTGTCTTCCATAAACATCAACATACACATCTTCTACTCTAGGTGCCTTAGCGACTTTACGTGTATGTGTGCTAGCTTTTAGCATGAACATGGGCTTTTGAATTCTTCTTTGGTTCAGGCCTTTTGTTCCATTGCTTTGGCTTCTGTGCGGCTTATGCGAATCTTTGTTGACTTGGGTTCAGGTAACCTTTACCCTTTGGCTAAAGTGGGGTTTAGGTTGCTGTCTTTGAAATATGGGTCTTCGATTATCTTGATGACTTGGTCTCTTGAGTTGAGAATATCTCTGTTGAGTGTTTCTCTTACGAAGATTCCTCTCGATGGTTCGGTGTAGATCCTTTCAAGTTTGCATTCTTGCTTTGAGGCTTTGAAGTACTTGCTTGAAATTTTCAGTATTTGCTTTCGGGTTTTCTAGCCTTCATTTTTGAGGTTTGGGCTTTCTAACACGATCATTGGTTTTCTTTGAAACCATAGGTCCTTTTCCCTTGTCTACAACCTTGGGCATTACTTCATATTGAAGTGTAGGTGCCTTGATTTAATTTAAAAGATTGTCTTCTTGCTACTTGATGCGACATTGAGGATGACCTTGTGAGGTTCCCCTGGAATGTATCAATCCAGTTTTTTATAGTGGCGGATCTCTGGTAACTCTGAATTTCATCTATTACTTTAGATGCATTATTCAATAGAGTTAACTCTTACATGCACTATCCTCCACGATTCTGTAGAGTTTCATGCTTCTCGGAGGTCATTGAACTTAGTTACGATTATTTGAATTTCTTGATTGGATTTCTCTAGCTTTTCGGTTAGGGTCTCTATCAACTTCTCTTTCTACGAGAGTTGTACTTTCGAGAACATCAGTTCATCAATAGCTCCCATAAATTGAGAAGTGATTTAAGTTTTGCTAAGTCTTTCCATTTTAGATTTTTGACATTGAGTTCCTTATTACGCTCTTGAGTTTTATTTAGCGATCCTTGCAAAACTTGACATAGTCCTTCATCAAATTCTCAAAAAAATCCATCGGTCAAAATATTTATTTTTCGGTGGAACTTGAAAACTCTTGTGCTAGTGTAGGAGCAACTTCTAGAGGCGGAAGAGTTTACCTCCTCAATGGCCATCAGCCAGATGTCATCATCACTTTCCTTTGTCGAGAATATTTCATCTGAAGAGCTAGATTCCTCCTCGGGGTGTTCTTAACAAACAACCATGGCCTTTGAGAACTTACGGTCTCTTTTAGCTTGTCTTTCTCTTCTCTCCTTAGCACTCAACTCGGACAATCATCTTTGGAAGTGACCTTTCTTGACAATTATAGCATCTGTTGGCATCATCATCACGATCATTTTCTTCTTTGGACTTGGAGTCTTTCTTTTTGGATGAAGATCCTTGACTTTTAGGTCCTTCTTCTTCTCGGTTGATCGTCCTCGGGGTTTCTTACGGTACTGTAGTTCTGTAAAAGCTTTTGTATTTTCCAAATCTATTATTAAGTCTGTCAAACCTTCTTGCCATCGGTCTTTAGCTTTTCCTCAAGCTCATCGATGTTTGGCATGGGGGTTCTCGAGACTCTTTAGTTTCTGGGTTTTATCTTTGGCTTTTAAAGCCACATTTTTACTTGATGAAGAATCATCTTTCTTTGTCGACCTTTTTGGATTTCTTATCAATTACAAATTCATAGGCTTTATTTCGAGAGAAAACTTGTTGGTATGGCATTGAACTAATGTTCTTGGTGTTTTCAATCACCCTTTGCATGAATATCCCATTTCTTAGAAAGACCTCTAGGAATTTTCAATGCCACTTCTCTTTGTGGATATTTCTTTCCAAGTGCATTTAGATCATTCATGATGCTAGTGAATCGACTTCCAATTTGTCTATTGATTCACCATCATCCATTTCAAAAGCTGTCAAACTTTCAATTGCCCTTTGAAAGTTTGTTTTTTTTTATATGATCGTGCCTTGGCACATAATAGCTAGTGTATCCTATCCTATTTATTTCCTTAGCGATATTACGGTGAGAGATCATTCCCATCACACCATCATCAATTGTCTTGTATAGTGTGTCTTTTTGCAATGTAGTCTAGATTGACTAACTTTCTCTCCTCGGGGAGTTAGTTGGTCATCGGACTTAGGAAATTCTGCTCTAGGATCAATTTCTCCTTCTTACGTAATTAAAGGATTCACCACAATAAATTTGAATGGTCCTTGAGAAACCACTCTCCACATCGCTCATGTTTGGAATCTGAGATGAGCTGCATTCTCGATATCCATAGATCATAGTTCTCTACTAAGAACATGGGAAGGATTTTTTTTAGAAGACATTTTTCGATCTTTTGAAAAAAAAAAAATTTTAGCAAATAAGATCGATTCGGATAGACCACAAGTATTTTTGAAAATAAAACTTTGGTCAACACGGTAGTGGTCAAGTTGAACCCTTTGCTCGATACCACTTGTTGGTCGGTGAAAGAAGTCTTACGTGTATGGGGGAATACACGTGTTGATATTTTAAAACTTTTTTTTTCTTCGAGGTCGACTTGGGTCGAGATAATCGAAGGTTAGGTTACGAGAAGCCAGTTGCTCTGAGTCAAAGTCTCTCGAGCAGTGATCTTTAGGGTTGATTTTTTCGATTCTTGAAACCTCAGATAATCCCAATCGAGTAGTGTGTGCCGGAGATCTGAGTTGCTTGGATCGGATAACTAACTTCTTGAATCCTCGGAAGAGAGTTCAGGTTTGGTAACTATCTGTTCTAGCTACTTTCGATTCGTCGGAATGGTTGGCCCCTTAGTTTATACTCGTTTTAAGCTTTCTTTGAAAACCTTCCCTTATGAAATAGTGATTAATTTGTGATTCACTTATGCAACTTGGTGGATTGATTCCAAGCGAATATCGTTGAAAAGTATGCTTTCAAAATCAAGTTAATGCAGCGAGTTAAGCACAAATAAGGAAAGCAATAAAGAACCACAAGCGATTATAGTGGTTGGAGACTCAAGCTCCTACATCCACTCTCACGACTCTTGGAGAAATTCACTATCAACTTCGAGGCTTTTCGACTACCTCGTAGTTTACTTACTCAACTCGGCCTGAGTTTTCGACGACTACTCCACGTAGTTTACTTACTCAACCCGACCTTGAGTTTTACGACTACCTCCGTAGTTTACTTACTCAATCACACACAAGCTTTTCGGACTACCCCGCAGCTTACTAACTTCTCCTCTAGAGTTTTTTCGACTACTCAGGTGTAGTTTACTAACTCTTTACAACACTTCTCACCAACAAACACACTCCAACTACCTTCACAAGGGTTTGGGGTTTTCGGTTGGTTTTCAACTAGGATGAGATATCCTTTACAATGAAGCACAATGCAAAGGGTTAGGATATCTCGACTAAGCTTTGGATAAATCTTATCAAGCTAGGCTTAGTTAAGTGAGCTCTCTTCAATATAGAAGCACTTGGGAAATTCAAGGTATTTGAGTGCTTTAACCTTTGCAAGAATAAGTTTGAGCTCTTGAGTTGCGTATAAATTTCCGTCACCTTACAATGTAGAGGGTCACCCGGTATTTATAGGCATACACCAAGGTTACTTTTGAAAACTATCCGTTGGAGATATAACCGTGAGTTCCCTCTTATGGTGTGTGAAAGCGGCTATGTTTAGAGTTTGGCACTCCCTAACACGTTTTAGGCAATAGCCTTTCATGTAGCCGGTCTTCTTTTTTGCGATCTGGAACTTTCATTACATCGACATCTTTTTTTTTGGCTTGTCCTTTGTCGATTGTCGATATAGTCTTGTCTTCGTCTTCTTCTTTTTTGACTTTTTGTCTCCGATTAAAGGTAGACACCTTCAAGCGGCTCTTTTGATTTACAAACTCGAGTTTGATATAACCTTAACAACACTTCCGACTTAGTTCCTTTTATGCGCATTTGAATGTCTTGGCAATATCTAACTTTCTAAGGCATCGCGTTTTTTCTCGATATTGCATCCTTGAGGATAGATATATTGATTGCCTCGGAACATTCGAGGTTCATCTTGAGCATTGAGACATTCTTGAGTCTTGATGAATTCTTTGTCTTTCGATAATCTTGATCTTGATTTCTCGGTCTTGACCTTGCGTATTGAGTCTTCGAGTCTTGAGGTCTTCGAGTCTTGATGTCTCGAGTCTTTAGATTTATCTTGACCGATATATCTTTGAGTCTTCATCTTTAGTCTTGAGTTCTCGGTTTCATCTTTGAGACTTGATATCTTGAAACATCTTGAGTTCTTGAGTCTTGAACTTATCTGAACTATATCTGCGACTATACATTTTGCAGATAACATCCTGAATACTCTAAAAACTGAATCCTGACTCATTTATCAAGATCATTACTGAACATGTCATACTCAGGGGTTTTGGGATCTTAATCAAAATCATATAATCTTTTATTAAATTCATCTCCCAACATTTTTGGTATGAGATGAAAATACAGAGCGATCGTGATACCGAAACACCAATGATTTTTAATTAGTATTATCAATATCTTATCAAAAATATCGATATTCTAAAAATTTCGATAAATTCATTATTTTTCAGTATGATAAAAATGTTGAATTAAAAAAAAATTAACTATATATTATCAATTAATTAGACAAATTGTTTAATTGAGTAAGTAAGATTAGTAAATTTTTTTTATCTATTTTCATAACCCGTTTAATATTATTACATTATTTCATATAAGAATTCATCAAATAAAATGTTATGATCAATGTTTTCAAAAATTGATTGAACCGATCGAATTGTGAACTGCTCATGTCACCGGTTGAATTACTCCTTAAAAAATGATTAATCCGATTTTATTATTTTTTATTATTTAATAAATCACATTTCTTGATTTATTCATTATTTTTTTTCTAAATCTCTTTGTGTAATCATTTTCTCTCTCATAAATTCATTTACAAGTCATCAACTTCATTTAATCTCTTTACCGTTGTTACACACTATGTGAAATTAATCTATAACACTCATCTTTGGTCTCCAAAATCTATTATATTTATTTTAATATACATAAGTTATAAATTAGTATAATTTTAATTTTTATAAATAAATATTTATTTTTTAATGTAACATACTGAAATATAAAAGAAATATGCATAAATCATTTTAACGGTTGAACCAGCAATCGATACCCAGATCGATTTGATCGTCGATTGAATTATGAAAATAAGTGTTAGGATAACACTGGTTCAGGTATGAAAACAGATCGATTTGATCGTCGATTGAATTATGAAAACACTCGTTAGGATAGACTAGGTCTCATATGTAACTGGTGCACGGATTTAAGATCCGTGCACTCGCCCCAACCCTACCCTGTCACTTAAATTCGGGTCATATATAAAATAAAGTATAGATATTAGATATGCAAATTATATTCTAAGTTGCCGCGAGGAAGAAAAAAAGAGAAGACGCCGCGATGGAGGAAGACGTGCGACGGGCAAACGCGGTCGATGAGACGATGGCAGCCAAACTAGTTGATGAGTTTATCATAGTTTAATTTTGTCCCCCTTTTCGTCTGCTGCTTCCCAGGGGTTATGACTCTTTTATTTATTTAATTTTATCCATTGTTGTGGACTGAAAATTGAAAATGGGATACATAATTTCATTGAGTAGAAGAATTAAGGGCAAGATGGCTTAACTGTAATCCAATTGTGTTGATTAATGGTGAGATTTTAGGGAAAATTTGGTGGTGGTTCCTTTTTTGTGGTGCAGGTCGGGTTTGTTGTACTTTTGAAATTCTTATTTAATGTGTAATAGAATTTATTTACTATGATAAAAAAATGCATTTGACATTATCAATCTCGTGTAATTTCATTCTCTCCTCTTCTTCCTTTCAGATTCTTCGTTTCTGGGCATTTTTCATTGTTCTTAGCATTTGAACTGAAATATGCAACTACTTATACTGAAACATGCAACTTCATATTACAAAAAACATGCAACTTCCTATTACTGAAACGTGCAATCCAATAACTAGTTGAACTTTTCAGCTTTTAGCTAGTTGCATGTTTTTATGTTTACTAGTTGCACGATTCAATATTAGCTAGTTGCATGTTTCTGTGTTATATAGTTATGTATTTCTCTATCAGCTAGTTGCATGTTTCTACGTGTTCTAGTTGTAGGGTTCAATATTAGCTAGTTGCATGTTTCCGTATTATATCCTTGTATGTTTATATATTAGCTAGTTGCATGTTTTTGTACTAGCTAGTAGCATGTTTATGTGTTATATAATTGCATGTTTTTGTACTAACCAATAGCATGTTTATGTGTTACATAGTTGCATGTTTTTGTTGTAAGTAGTTGCACGCTTCTGTTGTAAGCAGTTGCACGCTTTTATATAAGTAGTTGCATGCTTCTATTATAAGTAGTTGCAAGCTTATGTCATAAGTAATTGCACGCTTCTGTTAGTTGCACGCTACAATATTAGCTAGTTGCATGCTTATGTGTTTTCTAGTTGCACGGTTTAGTATTAACTAATTGCATGTTTCTATATTATATAGTTGTATGTTTTTGTATTAACTAGTTGCATTTTTTGTGTTATCTAATAGTATGTTTATGTATAGTTATATTCCCCAAATTAATGAAAAAAAAACACTAATTTTTCGCTACCTGGGAGTTGAACTCAATACCTATTGGTACGAGGAAAGAGAGTTTAGTTACTGGGTTGCAACTTGTTAGGAGAAAACATTTGACATAATAAGAATTATAAGGAGATGAGCGACCCATTTTTTAAAATGGATTCAAGTGGACGGTGCACCCTAATGCGCAGGAAACCCACTAATTAGGATAAAACTGGTTCAGGTGCTCACAAGGGCATAGTCAAGTGGTAAAACTTGTGGTGATGTGAGGACAAATCCACTGACAACGCAGGTTCGAATCCCGTGTGAGACAAATTCTCCATTGAAATATTATGGGGGTTTGTCCTGGGGATTGAATCTTGTTGGCTCTCTCCCACAAGTGTCTGCCACTTGGGCACATCCTTCGATTTACAACCCGCCCGGCTGAGGGGCCAACAATACGGGTGGGGGGAGTTTCTCGTCTCTTCCTAAAAAAAAAAAAAAAAAAAAAACACCGGTTCAAGTATTAATTGTAAGAAAAGTAAAATGAGAATTGGGGAACAAAAGTTCCAACAGGAATATTGATGGGGAGAATCAGAATACCAAATTTGAATGTTTGGCAGTCTGCTCGAGCCCCGCGTCTCATGGCCTTTCTTGCGCTTTCTCTGCTAATAAAACCAAGCTAGTCTTTTCAATCCCACTTCCTAAACACATTAATTCTCATCGTCTTTTCGATTGGATTTCTTCACACATTAAATATTATTAAAATTATATTTTTTCTATATTCTTTCTAATTTATCCTTATATAAGATGATAAAAATAATACTCAATCCTAATTTTGATGGTTCATTTTTCGTAAATAGTCGTCCTAATTTTGTTTGGTCATTTTTAAAAAGGAAATAAAACAACTTCAATATTATTTAATACTATTATTTATCTCCATCAAACCCATTTTACACCATTTAATACTATTATTTCCCTCCACCAAGCACACTTTACATTATTTAATACTATTATATTCTACTTTTTCTTAATTTTCGTGTCTATAGTAATCAGATAATAAAAAATAGGACGGATGTAGTAATTAAATATAAGTGTATATATGGAGATATATTGATAAATTAGATAATAGTTAATCCCTTCAACAAAAGAATGAGACTATTCAATCCATATAAAGTTTAACTCTGCCTAAAGTGGGGTCCTCACTAATGAAAGGTGAATTATGATCCTTCGAATTATTCGATTTTTAGATCGAATACCGAGTTAAAAAAAATTGGTCTATACTTTAATACACACGAAAGTAGAAATTAAAGTCATATTAGCGGCATTACATTCCAAAAATTTATACGCAATTAGTGCACTATTCATGCAAGTCTCATTGTTCTTATTTTTTTTTCTTTTATTTTTTCTTCTCACAGGGCATTTTAGAACAACACAACTTATTATATTGAAAGATGCAACTTGTTTTCACTGAAGCGTGTAATTATTTTTTCATATAATAGATGCACGATTCAATATATACAAGTTGCATCTTCCAGTATAATAAATTGTATGGTTTTAAAATGCACTATAAATGTACTGTGCATCTGAATGCATATTTGATCCACTCAATTAAGTGATGATTGGAGGGTTGAGATTAGGGATGACAATGGGTCGGGTCGGGACGGTACTTCTATACCTAGACCCGCCCCACTCTTTAAACAAATTATATTTTTAAAAAATACGCTTGAATTTTACGATATATAAAAATATGCTTCGACGAAGTGAATTGACTCAAGTGGTTATAACAATATTATATATGTTGTGAGGTTATAAATTCGAATCACCATTTGTCAATCAGAATAAAAACATAAAAACTTGCCAAATTATTTAATCGTCTATACAAGTGCATATGAAAAGGGTTGACCTCTTAATAGTTCCATATAATGAGAGGATAGAGTAATTTTATTTTTAAATGAATACAAGACATAATTAGTGAGGAATTCGAGGCGGTTTATACAATCTATTACTGTACTAAATGAATAATACCACGGCCAACAGATAATAGGAGTATAATTTTCTTTGACTCAAGGTATTTTCATCAAGGAATAAAAGTACTGACATGCTAATCTCACTGACTGTCACGTTTATAGTCAAGTAGTGAGCCTAAATTATCACTCGTGATTGGTTCGTAATGAAAGGGATAGCCGTGCCGTCGAGTTGCAATTTTGGACGGTATTAATCGATTCGATTATCCTATTTCACTTTTTGTATTTTATTGGTTATTTTAACCTTCTAAATTTTTAATACACAAATCTAGAGTATAGTAATTCATTAAATATTTTTTATTATTTCACGTGACATTCATTCATAATATAACATATAAAATGGAACACCAATTTCAAAATAAGTGATCCTATTTCGTATTTGTTTGTATAGTATGCTTCTATTATTATTAGCTAAAACTTGTGCATGTATAATTTCCTTTATTTAATTTAAAGCTTTAAATGCATCAATTTTTTTAAAGCCTTAAATTAATTAAATAGAAAACGGTCCTTAAATGAATTCAAATTACTTTCTCATTTCCTTTCACGAAGCTCTATTATAATTATACTCTATTTTGTTTCATATTACATATTTTTTGTGAAATCATTTTACTAGACACGTCAAATTTTATCAATCAATCAAAAAGAAAGATGCATGCAATTGAGTTATGCAGTATAAATTTATAGAGTAAGTCTGACGTTTATAATTTAAGTGTATTTTTAAATTGAATTAATTATTTTTACTTAATAATATTAGTCGATAATTTGATATCGTTTAGTAATGATATTATTTAAAAATATACTTGAATTTTAGAGAAAGAGGATGATGAACCCTTAAATTACAGCTTCCACGAGCTGAATTTATATTCTCCACGATTATACGGCCATTTACAAGAATTCTTCTTAAAAGTTATTGTAGATTACCAGCAGAAATTAACATATTTCATCCAACTTTAACCCTATCTTGATTGTGTTGTACGGAGGGTAATAAATTCACGTAATATTTAATCTTTTAAAAAAAATATAATCATTTTTTAATGAAATAACATACATGTCATGTGTATATATAAAGACAAAATTTTGTATGCACCAGGTGCATCATGCAATTCAAGTTCATTTTTTAAACGTTCAACTTATTTTCACTGAAACGTTCTACTTATTTTACACTGAACAAGTTGCATGTTTCAGTATAAATAAATTAAACATTTCTATAAAGCAAGTTTGCATGTTTAAAAAATTCATCTATATTGCACGGTGCACTTGATGCTCAAGAGACCTACTCATATATAAATATGTATTATTAAATTGTTACTTTTTTTTCCAGAACTATATATTTTACTTTTAAAATTATTAATAAACTACTTTAAAAAGATAAAAAAAAGTAGAGTAGATCCATGTGAAACTTGTTCACCGTGAAATTGATTACATATTTATAAATATGACCCTTCAGTTATCACGACTAATACTTTTTTGTAATATAAATCACACTTTAATTATCAAAATTAATACTACCTCCGTCCGAAAAACGTGCACACCACCTTTATTATCGAGTTTTTGTGAGCGAATTGTTTATTAGTATTTCAAATGATAAAGTAATTTTTAAAGAGGGGTATTATAGATCCACCTCTCATCTATTGCATGCATCTTTAAAAGTTATTTTATCATTTCAAATACTAATAAAAAACTCGCTCGCAAAAACACGTGAAAATAATAAACGTGCACGTTTCTTTAGGACGGAGGGAGTATTATTTAGTAATAGTATAAGTCATATTCTTTAATCAATTTTACAGATTATTGTGTGAAAATCATTCACATCATGTTGTGCGATCATGGGACGGATCCAAGATTTCGTTCCAAGGGGGGCAAATTTTTTTATTGAATAAGGGTGACGAAATTTTAAAATCCCAATCGGGGGCGAAATGATAATTTAATAATTTTAAGACATAAATATAAAATTTTCGATATGTATAACCCAAAAAAATTTAATCTCAAGGAGGGGGGTGCCGGGGGCCTAGATCCATCCCTGGTTTCGCCAACAAAGTACTAACTTCGTCTTATTTTAGATTGTTCATTCACTGTTTGACTCGTTTTTTAGTAAACAAGTTGTTTATTAGTATGTTAAAAGATAAAGTGACTTTTAAGGAGATGTAGGATAGATGGGGTGTAGGACTATCATATCCTATCTTAATTTTTTTTTTATCATTTTAAATACTAATAAATAACTTGATCCTAAAAAATGAACTATACAATGAATGAGCAATGTAATATAGAAAGTAGGGAATAAGTATACAATAATGTAGATGTTGAGAAAAACACGGTTTGAACAAGATAAAAAGAAGACATTACTAATATTAATGGCTCAAGAAGCCGGGCGTATTTTCCGGGGTATGGACGAGTAAGCAACGCAAAAGCTTGCTTTCAAAAACAGAAAAAAAGCAAAAAAGCAAAAACGCATTAGTCAAAGCCACGTGGCACCACAATCCACCGTCCGATCACCACACAAAATTTTGCTAGATTTGGTTTTCAGTTTTTAAAAATAATTTAATTCCCCAAATTGCAAAACTGGGAGAGAACTGTAGAATAGATTGCAAGATTTTTTCTGCTCACACCACCCACTATCACTGATCACTACCACTACAACATTCCATGTAAATGTACTATACCTACTGCGTGACTGTGTGAGAGAGAAAGTATAGAGAGAGAAAGGGGGAAAATGTTACTGTGGGGTCTTAAATTGAGGTTGCAGTTGCAGTGGCTGATGGCGGCGTTTGCAGGGCTGTGAAAAATTTAATGCATCAACAATTCAATTCCATCTTCAAGTGAGAAAAAAAAAAGAAGAGAGAGAGGGGGAACAAATTAAAACCAAAGGAAACGAGAAGTGTGTGCTTTTTTTTTTCTCTCTTTTTTGCAGTCTTGACCTAAAAAAAAAATTCCTGAAATTCGATACTAAAAAAGCTGCAGCAAAAACACACACAGAGAGCAAACAGTGTGTGTCAGCTAAGGTAAAAAAATAATACCGATACAAAGTCCCATAATTTTCACAATTTCTTTCACTTTCACCCTTTTTGCTATGGGTTTTTTGAGGTCAAATTATGTCTAGGTTTTTGTCGCTATACAAAGATCCACAACAAGACCAAGACAAGTGTTCCCAATTTCAGCAATGGAATCATTACTTTCAGATCGGGCCGAATAGCGACCCGACGGATGGTGTTTCAAATTGCTGTACGAAATTAGGGTTTGGGGAGATGAATTTGGGGAGAGGCGCAAACGAAGGAATCAACTGTCAAGATTGTGGGAATCAGGCTAAAAAGGACTGTGAACACATGAGGTGCAGAACTTGCTGCAATAGTAGAGGGTACCCTTGCCACACTCACGTGAAGAGCACGTGGGTCCCGGCCGCCAAACGCCGCGAGCGCCAGCACCAGACGACGGTCAGATCAGGCGAGAAACGGATCAAAGACGTTCACGGTGGTGCCACTCCCAGCGCCGGAGGTGCGAATTTTTTAATGCATATATGCTCTATGAAATTTTATGGTTTATGGTCCTGTAAATAAACGACTATGAAATAATTTACATAGGTAGCGGTCTTTTATTAATTGTTTGCTAGTACTATATTACTCATATATATGCATAATTGATGGTTTTGTGTGTATATATATGTAATGAAAATTCAAACTCTACATGTGTTTTTTTTTAATTTCTACCAACTACTACTAGCTTCTTTGCTTTACCTTTGTTGATGTAACTACTGTTTTGGAGTAAGAATGACTCAAACAAAGTTTAAATGAGTTAGTGAACAAGAATGCTTTCATGTTTTTCTTTTCATGTTTTGACTACAATGAGAAAATCCGATTTATAGTCGCATTGAAAGATTGTTTCCTGTCATTAAAAACTGCTTTCGTGTTCTCTTCCCGCAATTTCATTACAAAGAAAATCGATTTGTAATAATAAAAATTTTGTGTAATTTAAAGACTTTTAGTGAGGGAAGCTTTAATGATAGAATTTTTGTTTTGTTCAATTTTTTCATTTTCTTGATTATTTATTTATAATTTTGGTTTTTGTGATTAGGGTTTGAAGTGGGGCACTTTCCGGCGGAGGTGAATTCTCCGGCGGTGTTCCGGTGCGTGAGAGTGATGAGCGCCGTCGACGAGGCGGAGGAGACGTTGGGTTATCAAACGGCTGTCAATATCGGCGGCCATGTTTTCAAGGGAATTCTCTACGATCAAGGCCCGGAGAACCGCCACCACCACGGCGGCGGCGGGGAGACCTCCGGCGGTGGTGGAGGAGGGCAGCAATACCCGATCACGGCGGCGCCACCCGCCACCGCCGCCCAAACTCAGATGATCGACCCTTCCACGATTTATCCGGCTCAATTCAGCGGTTTTATGCCCGGTACTCAATTTTTCCTACCACCAAGAAATTGATATCGAGATTTTAATTAAATTTGGTTTCTTGATGATCAATTTTTAGAGATTGTTGCAATGCAATGATTGAGGGAAAGAAAAAGAAGTGTGAAAAAATGGTGTAAGAAATGGGATTCGGAATTTGGGAGGGTGTATTTAATTATTTGTATTCGAATTTCAAGTATGATTTTCTGAATTTATATATAATTAAGGATGTTGGTGTTATCGAAAAGCTTTTTGATAATTATTTTCTTGGTTATTGAGAATTAATTATTAATATTAGTATTGTGGATATGTGTGTAATCTGCATGTTTTATGTTGTGTCATCATTCTTTTCGTTGTTTTTTGTCCTCTCTTTACTTGGATTTTCAAGCCTGCGTTTTCTTTTCCTTGTTTTCTTGCTGGATTAAAGAAAGAGGCCGCTACAAAATATATACAATTTGGTATTGATGCATGTGAATGGATCTTCTTTATTTGAGTGTATTTTGGGGGAGGAAGATTTGAAATAGAAAAACGAGTGAAAATGGAAAGGAAATTGAAATAAGATATCGTGTCAGACCGTTTTAGTTTCTTGATGTATTAATTCCTCGTTAAAATTTACATAATTCTTGATGGAAATGTAGAGGATCTAGAAACGTGTATGATTAAAGCATTTGATTTGGGTCAAGTTTTGTATGCATTCAGATACATCGTGTTCTTATAGTGCATTTTATAATCAGACAATTTATTATATTAAAAGATTCAACTTGTTCTTATTGAACCGTGCAACTATATTTCCACTCTTTGATTTGAGGGCAGAATTTGGGGAGCCAATTTTATAAATGATTTCGAAACTGACTGAAATTATTAAAAAATAATACTCCCTTCGTTCTTCAAATGTGTACTCATGGTTGAAATGAGTTTTACAAAAAGGTATATTAAGTAGATTTATGGGCAATTTTTTTTTTTTTTTTATGTTCCCGCAAAAACCTGTTTCAACTTTTCAAGCATACCCTCATGGGAGATGAAGTAGGTAGTTTAGAATATCAGCCGATTTATTTTGATTATATGGAGTAATATTGACTAGCTATCAAATCCTTTATAAAATAAACTTATATTTAAACCATCATAGTTTATGAGTGTAGTTACATGTGAGAAAAGTTTGTGTGAAATACTATAATTTGTCTATTTTAAACATCACATTATTATCACCTCAAATCCATCAATGAAACTGCAGTTGATTTCGTATCAATTATTTTGCAAAACAATAATTTACCTTTTTGAATGAATGAAAAAATAACTGGGGAAGTTGGCGGTCCAGCCTGCAACTCTTGCATAAATTGGCAAATGTCACTTTATGATTCATTATTCATTTCCCAATAAAGAGTCCTTAATCAATCATCCATCCTCATATACTACACACACTATTACACACACAATACAAATACACAAAAGAGTAAAATTAAACACCCCAGAAAAAGGGGAGGAATTAGAAAGAACTCAGAGCAAGAAAGAGATGGGAATTAAAATTTGGATATTGACATTTGGATGTGACTCATATATATACCTAAATGCTGATATTTAATGTTTCTGCAAGTATATATAAGTGTACATGTATATAAATAATTATAAATTGATATGAAATAAAGGATTTTTTTATTTTTTCTTTTGTGTAGGGTTGTGGAAACAAAAGATAATTACAGAAACTTTTCACTAGCTAGATTCGAAATGTATGTATGATATCAACGTTGAATAATCTTTCGAGAGAAAACGACGTTTCTTATCTCCTTCTTCTTGTTTCAACTGTTTTCTCAGCCTTTTTAGTTTTTGCTCTTATCCTTATGTGCACGTATACCACTAACTTAGGGTTCCATTGCTTAATTTGTTAGTTTTTTTGTGTATCCAACTCTCTCTAAGTTTACAATATGTTTACGCAAAAATAAATGAAGTTATCCATTTTTAGAAGCACAAACTCGTGGAATTTATTTATAATATGTAACTGATATCATTACTTTTACTATTTTTTTAAATTAACATCAATAACATTTCATACGATTATATTAATTTATAAACGCATGTAATAATATTAATTAATAAGTATACTGGTATTAATTTGTAAATACAATTATATAAATTGCATAGTATGAACAAACTTTATCGGAGACTTACTCTTCTAGAAGATATCTAAGTTAATCACCAATGCTAATGTATTATATATATGCTCAAATTAAAATGATATCATATGTTTCATATTTGATGTTCCATTTTATATTTCAAAATTTAGATGAATTGACACATGGAATGTTAAAAAAATAAAAAAATCATAATGATTCTTGAAACATGTACTAAAGATTCAAAATGTTAAATATAATTGAAACATGAAAAAGTGACACAAATGAATATATGCTTTTAACCAAATTGGGGCTAATTGTGAAAATTTATTATCTTATGGGGCGAAGTGTGTGTAATTTTTTAATTTTGGGACCACGGATGAATGTATAATTGGGACTAATCTGCGGAGGGCGTACCCTTTGGAACGAAATGGATCAAAATTTGGTTACTTTAGATGTCCATTAATCATGAATTTTTTCTGCTGAATTTCCTATACACAAGGTGCATTGTGCGTGTATTTTAAAAATTTGCAACTTGTTATATTAGAATTTGCAAGTTATTGCACTGAAACATACAACCTGTATTCGTTAAACATAATTGTACGTTTTGGTATAACAAGTCACAAATTATAATACAATGCTAGGTAGTAAAATATGCATGTTTTTAATATAATAGAGTACAATTTATTGAACTCATTTATGTTAGAATGACATGTTAAATTACTTATATGTGTTTTGATCGTTTTATTCCGCACTTGATCGATTTTCGTGTCCGTTAGCATTTTTAGGTAATTTCTTGGTGAAAAGTTGTTGGGCCAATTGAGAAACACAGGCCCACAATGGCTGACCCAGTGCGGGCCCATGTTCCAGAAGCTGTGAGGAAGAATCCAGCGGGAATCACCGATATGGAAAATATTTGGTCTAAGTTCTATATATGGAAAAGATTTGGTCAAGATTTATATTTGGGAAGATCTGATTGGCTAAAATTGGAGAGGATACTTGGGCTAATTCAAATTTAAACTTGGGGAGAAATAAGTGGGCCATGCCCTAGTTAGATATATACCACTTACTCGAGCAAAAAGAGAGAACGTTGGATACCAGAAAAGAGAAGTGGCAGCTGGAATTGATTGGAAGCAAGCAGGAGACTCAAGTTTTGGGAGGAGGACAGGCACGACAGTTCTAATGGAGAGAAAGAAGATGAAGATGCCCATAATTATATTTACTTAGTATTTTTATCCCAACTCCGGGAATTTCTGAACCCGTGTTTAATGTCGATGTTTTAATTCGAGATGTTTATGATATTTATTTTTGGATTGTTTAATTTATTTGGTTTAAATTCTTGCGTATTGGAATTAATTAATTTAGATTGATCACCTAGGTTAATTGTTTAAATATGCATGTTAGTTCTAAGCATGTAATCCGTAATTCTTATGTGTGGTGACAATTGGTAACAACTAGTGGATTCACTAGGGTGAATTAGACCAGGTTCTTACGGGTCGCACTAAGTGTACTTGAGAATTTGTTTGCTCTTTATCCTAGGGTTTAATGCTTTTAACTGGGTTAAATCTATGGGCTAACCTAGACTGCTTAGTTAGAAAGGTTTTCTTGATGGGGCGTCTTTTCAATTAAATATACTTAAGGGATAGGACCGGGAAATCGAAGCATTTTGATCCCCGAGGGGCATTAATCTTGAAAACAAATAAAGTAAACGTTGAGGTTGAAACCATCGTGTTAATCCGGGGGATGAATGAACCGTGAGTTGGGATACTTACCTATTATTGAATTTTATTTATTTAATTAATTGTTGGTTTCTTAGTAATTTATTATTTTAGTAGTTATAGAAATCTAATCCAACCCCCCTTTTCTTGTTTGTCCCTATAAAATCATACAATTAGCATAACAATTATTCTATGTTCCCTGTGGATCGACCCCTAACTTGTCACTACTAAAAGTTAGTAGGGTAGATTTGAGTATTTATTTTTGTCGCACCCCGACAGTGCGGTCATACAACAAATTGTAAAATTTTACAATACGTTTTGAAGTGCACGGTGCACCTTGTGCATATAAGATCTGCCGTTTTTTCCCCTTTTACTCTCAATAGTTTGAGACAATTTTACATACATTTACAAGTACACTCAACTAATTAAATAAAGACCTTGCATGAATTAGTTTATACATGTAGGTATAGTGACACCGAAAATGACTGATAAATAATTTAAACGAAATAAACAAAACAAAAATCGAGTATCGTGCGTGCACTATTTCCTTAAAATAATTATGTCCTTCACTCTCGGTGCTAGTGATTCGTAGGACACTTGTCTCCCAGGATAAAATGATCAAAAAGAAAGATAATAACACTTTATCTTGCTCACAACGAACTGAGAAGTGCTCGATTAATCATCGGATTATGAACGAATGCAGAAAACAAACATAAGCAGTAGAGTATTAGCAATTGTCGGAAATAGTATCTGTGTTTCTCTCCAAACCGTGGGAATCGCATTTTGTGTTATTACAGTGACTTACGAGTTAGACAATTAGGTTTTCCTTTTGAACCTAGTTCTTGGGATCTCCAGTTATATAGGTAAGAGTTTTTCTTCGTCTCAACTCGTTTCCTTTAAGGTTTTTTGTCCCATTCCTCTAGATGACAATAAAACTAACTCTCGATTTAACCCTTTGGTTAACGGGATCCGCTATGTTATCTTTAGACCTTACATAGTCTATTGAGATAACCCCAGTTGAGAGTAGTAGTCTAATGGTATTATGTCTACGACGAATGTGTCTAGACTTACCATTGTACAAATTACTTTGTGCTCTTCCAATTGCAAATTGACTATCACAATGAATGCATATTGGTGGCACAAGTTTCGTCCACTTTGGAATATCTTCTAAAAAATTCCTAAGCCACTCGGCTTCTTCACCACACTTTTCAAGAGCTATAAACTCTGACTCCATGGTAGACCTTGCAATAACCGTTTACCTCCAAGAGTGAAGACGTATCCACTAGTTGACTTAGAGTCCTTCATATCAGATATCCAATTTGCATCA
Organism: Stenogyne calaminthoides; assembly: GCA_037126765.1. NCBI lineage: Eukaryota > Viridiplantae > Streptophyta > Magnoliopsida > Lamiales > Lamiaceae > Stenogyne > Stenogyne calaminthoides. The sequence continues at coordinate 6,847,727 of JBBCBC010000033.1, forward strand.
CTGTAACCTTCAATTACAGCTGGATATTTCTTATAGTGCAGTCTATATTCACGTATATGCCTCAAGTATCTAAGTACTCTCACAATAGCTTTCCAGTGATCATCACCTGGATTGCTAGTGTATCTACTTAGCTTGTTCACGGCATAGGCTATGTCTGGTCTTGTACAACTTGTTAGGTACATCAGACTACCTATTACTCTTGAGTACTCCACTTGACTCAAACCTTCATCTCTATTTTTGGCTAGGTGTTGACTAGGATCTATAGGAGTTCTAACAAAACCCGAATCGTTTTTGCTAAACTTCTCTAAAATCTTGTCAACATAATGAGTCTGATTCAAGATAATTCATTCTGATGTTTTATGAATCTTAATTCCAAGTATAACATCAGCAAGTCCCATATCCTTCATGTCAAATTTCGAGTTCAACATGTCCTTTGTGGATTTCACCATTTTATCATTGCTACCAACGATAAGTACGTCATCTACATAAAGACACATGATTACGTAACCATCTTCGGTGTCCTTTATGTAAACACATTTGTCACACTCATTTATTCGAAATCCATATTCTATCATGGCATTATCAAATTTTACGTGCCACTGTTTTGGTGCTTGTTTCAAGCCATATAGTGACTTCACCAATTTACAAACCTTATTTTCTTGCCCGGGAGCAGAAAATCCTTCAGGTTGTTCCATGTAAATTTCCTCAACTAAATCACCATTTAGACAGGCAGTTTTCACATCCATTTGATGTATTTCAAGATTTCTCAAAGCAGCTATAGCTACTATTAATCTAATCGTCGTAATTCTCATCACGGGAGAGTACGTATCAAAATAGTCAAGACCTTCTTTTTGTCTATAACCTTTAATTACAAGTCTCACCTTGTATTTATCTATGGTCCCATCAGCTTTCATTTTCCTTTTGAAAATCAACTTATAACCTAGTGGTTTACTTTCTGGAGGAAGATCCACTAATTCCCAAGTATGATTTTGCAAAATGGAATCAATCTCACTTTGAATAGCCTCTTTCCATTGAGGACCTTCAGATGAGTTTACAGCTTTCTTGAAGTTTTGAGGTTCACTCTCGAGCATGTAGGTTAGAAAATCTGGACCAAATGATTTTTCCACCCTACCTCTCTTACTTCTTCTTGGTTCAACCTCAACATTTTCAACCACTTCCTCAAGTGTTGAATCTGCATGCCTCTTTGAGGTACTAGCTTCATTACTAGCCTCTTTGCATGCTTTGCATGGAAACACGTGTTCAAAGAACGAAGCATTTCTAGATTCCATAATTGTGTTTTTGTGTATGTCTTCAATTTGAGACTCATACACAAGAAACTTGTATGCACTACTATTATGTGCATAACCAATGAATATACAATCAACCGTCTTTGAGCCTATTTTCACCTTCTTAGGTGGTGGAATAACCACTTTAGCAAGACACCCCCACACTTTTAAATATTTGTAGGTTGGTGCTCGACCATGTCATAACTCATATGGACTTTTATCAATCTTTTTCCGGGGCACCTTATGTTGGATTATAGAGGCACGTAAAACACGTAATCACATGCGCAAGCGGAAATTAAAGTTCACCAACAACGAACAATTAATTGCATACAGATTACAATAATCATAATGAGAAATCCACAGTAACTCGAGTGCAGATTTCTCTACTACGGTATCCATGTAATCCCCAATTACAGACTTGCAAGGATTTGCCAGCGTTGAATCCCGAGACAGATTTGCTAGGAAAATCCAAACTCTAGATCTTATGGAGAAAATATGAAGTAACGTTGTTTGTGAATTCCCAAGAGCTTGTATATATAGGGAGACCCAGCTTAAAGCTTAAGCTAGCCCAATTAGCGAAATAAAAACCCTAATCTTGAATTAAATTAATTCCTTTTAATTTAATTCCCTAAATATAAATCTCTACGGATTTAAATGTCTTATATGAAAATCTCTACGATTTATTTCCATATACATTAAATCCTACAATTATATTTCAAATATAATTATTGGGAGTTTTTATTTAATTAAATCCAATTTAATTAAACATTAATAATAATTAATTCTAAATTAATCTATTATTAATTACTTCTCCATAAATTAAACATTAAATCCAATTTAACATTTAATCAACCAACTATAATCCGTAAAAGGGAACTACTTGTTGTGTGACCCATAGGCCATCATATACCGAGCGATTAGTCAAACTAATGGTCTTAATTGAAACCTAGACAATAAATCAGACATTCTCAATATATGAGGTACGTTGCGAGAAAAGTGCAACTACCTGTAACTGAAACATGGGCTATTACGATTTCCTCCTTTCATTCGCGAATACTCGATTAAATCTTGAATATGATGAAGTGTCTATTCAAATAACTTAATCAATTTATCTCTAATCACTAATTGATCATGTATGTCACACTTAGCCACAAAGTCTAAGTTGACGTGCATCAGCCAATGACTTAGATCCAATTATGACGAGAAGATGAGTATTCTCTCTAAATCCACTTTGAAGAATGAATCATATTCTTGGCTCAACTACCACGAACATGCACTTCGTGATCAACCCAATCCAAGCCATATCTACCCATATACGGGTACAAGCGTCGGTCATGGTCAAATATAATCATCCCATACATGTCGTGCGTATTGACCTCAAGTCAAAGGAGTATCGCATCGCTCCCACTAACCGAGAAACCCGTAGACACATATAGTGGAACTACATCAAACGGTTTCTCGGATGAGTATACCAATACCCTCTAAGGTATTTGTGCATCCATCATGAGATACCTAGTATCCCGTAGTAAGTGAGATCTTACTACACTCTCTAAGAGTATGATGCAGATAGCACACCAATCTCCATTGCATCTTCAATATCCCATTCTTGATGATCCTTGATCGGGGCCATTTGAGAATCATGCTTAAGTCATTTGAGTTTCACAATCTCAATGACAACAATGACTCATGGGAACACTTGCATGAATAAATGCAAACAATCAAACTATTCAAACAAGTGTATTGACATACATTAATATTAAGTGAACTATAATATTAAATCAAACTGAATATCATCGAGTATTATGTCCTTACAATAGATTGTCTCTAGGACACTAACACTAACACCTTATTTAAAAGGTAATTGGCAGTTAGCACCGCTTCTCCCCACATATTCTGAGGTAATCCTGAATCCAACAACATTGCATTCATCATTTCTTTCAATGTTCGATTTTTCCATTTCGCAACACCATTTTGTTGAGGTGAATAAGGTGCAATAGTTTCATGCTTAATTCCATGTTGTGCACAAAATTCAGCAAACGAAAACTCATACTCGCCTCCTCTACCACTTCTCAATGTTTTAATCTTTCGATTAAGTTTATTTTCAACTTCATTTTTGTAAAGAAGGAACTTATCAAAAGCTTCGTCTTTACTTTTTAGAAGATACACAAAATAATATTTTGTGCTATCATCTACAAACGTGATAAAATATTTATTTCCACCACGTGTTTGCACGGTTTTTAAATCACACACATCCGTGTGAATTAAATCAAGTGGTTCACTATTTCTTTCAGTAGTTTGGAAAGATGACCGAGTCATTTTCGCTTCCACACAAATCTCACACTTATGATTTGTATCAATTTGGAGTGTTGGAATGCTTTTCATATTCATTAGTTTTCTTAATGAATTAAAATTGACATGTCCCAAACGACCATGACAAGTAATAGATGACTCAAACAAATAAACCGAAGTAGAAACATTCTTATTCATGGTTTTCTTGATAGTCATTACATTGAGCTTAAAGAGCCCTTCACACTCATAGCCCTTCACACTCATAGCCCTTCCCAACAAATACTCCATTTTTGGATAAAATGATTTTATCCGACCCTATTACAATGCGAAAACCGTGCTTGTTCAACAAAGATCTGGACACCAAATTCTTACGAATTTCCAGCACATACAACACATTGTTAAGAGTCAATTCCTTTTCGGAAGTAAATTTAAGCACATCCTTCCCTTTGCCCTTGACATCGGAGGTGGCTGAATTTCCCATAAAGAGCTTCTCTTCATCAACATTTTCATCAAGTGAGCTAAACAACTCCTTAGATGAACAAATGTGTCGGGTAGCACCCGAATCAATCCACCATTCACGTGGATTCGAACCAACCATGTTCACCTCGGATACCATAGCCGAGAAATATTATTCATCCAACATGTTGGCTTCATTCTTTTTCGGCTTTTTGCATTCAGCCGACTTGTGACCGAGTTTGTTACAGTTGTAACAAGTTCCTTTGAACTTCCTCTTGAACTCCTCCTTCTTCGGACCCAAATGCTGATTTTTGGCATGAGAATGATCAACTTTCTTCTTGCCTTTATCTTTGTAGTTGGTCTTCGAGCTTTGGCCTTGTTCAACAACATTGGCTTTGGGCTCGAAACCTCCATATTTCTTCTCAGATGTATTGTTGTCTTCTTCAATACGAAGTCGAACAACAAGCTCCTCCACATTCATCTCCTTTCGTTTGTGCTTCAAATAATTCTTGAATTCTTCCCAACCGGGTGGTAATTTTTCAATGATAGCCGCCACTTGGAATGTCTCACTAATCACCATTCCTTCGGCATGGATATCGTGGATAATCACCTGTAGATCCTGCATTTGACTAATAACTGGTTTAGAATCCACCATTTTAAAGTTAAGAAACTTACCCATAAGAAACTTTTTGGCTCCGGCATCTTCGGTCTTATATTTCTTGTCAAGAACCTCCCACAACTCTTTTGCCGAGGTTATTCTAATGTACACGTTGTACAATGCATCATCAAGGTTGTTCATCAAATAATTCTTGCATAGGAAATCAGAATGCTTCCATGCATCAAGGGCGTTAACAACTTGCATGTCAGGATTATCGTCTAGCTTTGGAGGGTCTTCCTTGAGGAATCTTGCAAGATTGAGAGTGGTCAAGTAGAAGAGCATCTTTTGTTGCCATATTTTGAAGTTCATCCCTTTGAATTTCTCCGGCTTGTCATGGTGGCTAACCGGAATAGTGAGTGCATGAGTAGGAGTTATCAACGGCATGGTTGAAGATGAACCAGCTCCGACAGTAGAGTTAACCAAAGCAGAATTCGTATCAGACATTTTGAAAGTAGAATAATTGTTTTAAGACTATAGGTGTACTGTCACTGAAAATGACTGATAAATAATTTAAACGAAATAAACAAAACAAAAATCGAGTCTCGTGCGTGCACGATTTTCTTAAAATAATTATGCCCTTCACTCTCGGTGCTAGTGATTCGTAGGACACTTGTCTCCCAGGATAAAACGATCAAAAAGCAAAGATAATAGCACTTTATCTTGCTCACAACGAACTGAGAAGTGCTCAATTAATCACCGGATTACGGACGAATGCAGAAAACAAACAGAAGCAGTAGAGTATTAGCAATTGCCGGAAATAATATATGTGTTTCTCTCCAAACTGTGGGAATCACTTTTGTGTTATTCTAGTGTGTTGCTCTCGTTTTTCAGTGTGTTCTTCCAACACCAACTGAGGTGCTATATATAGCCACCAAAACCGAATTCAGGAGCCTAGCCATTTAATGGCCTGAGATTAAAACCGAAAATGTTATAATTTTCAGGTTTGAATTTTGAGAGTAACACCTGAAACGTTCTCAGGCTTCAAACCTCTCAAACGTGCACAAACCATTCGGTTTCAATGCATGGGAACCGTTACACGTTTTAAATTAAAAAAAACGTGCATAAAGATAAAACTGAGGCAAAAATTTACTTGTCCGTCCGCCACCAAATCGGTGCGACATTCGTGTACGCAGGTCGCACTCGCACACAAGTTCACCCCCCGAAGGCAACTTCGTCCATGATTTGCACCCCCCCTGCTCGCCCGCGAGGAGGTTGGAGCATAATCAAGACAAATATTTTCAAGCAACAAGTGGGTAGCTCTTTATATACCCACTTCTTTTTTATCTTTTTTCAATGTGGGATAGAGAACCTTTGTTTTCCCTTTCCCACTTTCCCATGTGTTGGTTGCATCATTTATTGTGAATATAATTTTTCATTCACACCAAAAAAATGCTCCATTTTCCAAAATACATACATTATGAACCAACAAATTAAAATTGAAAAGTATAATAACTAACAAGGAATGAAAATAGGCTAGAATAGGCCAAACTTTGCACTTAAAAGTGTGGACCCATTACAAAAATTATGCATAAGTTTGTTGTTCGATTTTCTTGTTCCATTTTTCATATTCTATAGGTGTTTCACCCTTTTGGATCTTTAACACATTGACTCATTCATATTGTCAGATGGTTCGTTGGATATATTTTATTATTCCACGTGTCATCCATTCATATTATGGAATATAAATTGGAAGACCAATTATAGAATAAATGATTTCATTCCTTTAAAAAATACATTTAAATTTAAACTCATATTATATAATGTTGAATTGTAATTTTAAGTTTTATTTGTATTGTATATAATATATAATGAGATTTAAATAATTCGCTCTATTAGACTTTGAAAACTTTTGTAAAAGTCCAACCCTAGTATTTTTAATTAAATAAGTGATGCAGGGCGTAATGCCTGCAAGGGGTTGAGACCACGTCTCGGGATATACATGAATAACCTGGAAAGACTTATATTATTCAATATCAAAACGTGTCCTTACAATGAAACTGGAACACGTATTTATGCTACTCTATGAAATGCATAAAAAAGGAAAACATATACTTTGGGCCCAAGTAATTCTTGGAGACCAAGTAAACTTGGTGGTCAAGTACATTTTATTTGCAGAAATTATAATTATTAAATTAAAATACTTAATATCATATTAATATAATGAGGGAAACTGCATCTCATGATTCAATCTCCATCATCCTACCCCTCCTCGAAGCAATTCAACCTCAAATCGAGGGGGATTCAATCTCCATTATGATGGAGAAGCCCAGATAGTCCATCCTCCGGGATCCCATACGACACAACAGCTCAAACAGAGAGGCTCCCATCGGGGAGGTTGTCGGTGAGAGGACACATGGCAGGGCCGCCTAGGGCTTAGGGTGACACAAATATGAGCCGCGCGGATGAGCGGCGGGGGTCATCACGGGTAGGCGGGCTAGGTGGCGGCGTGAAACAACGGTGGAATGGTGGTAAGAGGCAACAGAGTAGAGTGGTGATAGCGGTGGTGCGGGGTGATGGTGGTGATATCGTGAGTTATGGTGGTGGTAGGATGGCGTCTGAAGATGAGGGCACGCGTCGAGCCGGGCTGATACAACGAGGCGGTTGGCGACGCAGTGCGCTGACGCACTCGGCATGTCAGTCGGGGCTGACAGGCGCCCGGGGGGGGGGGGCGGTGCAGCCGGAATCACAGCGGATTCCAGTGATGAGATTATTGGGGAATTAATTGCACGGATCTATTCGGGATGAATATTTAAATACAAATTTAATTCTAACAATTATTACTAGCATGAATTAATCCTATATTAATTCAAATAATAATTCAACAACAAATCATGCATATAAACAGTTTACGTAAATCCTACGCATGCGGAATTACTACGAGTTTACGTGAATGTAACTCTTGGAATGGCAATGGACTCGTCGATGAAAACACACCAAAAAGCCTTCCCAAGTATTCCCTAGTCCTTGCTCGACAATCCGGTGAAAGTATGTTCGCGAACAATTAACAAAAGGAAAAATAAACTTTGTTGCACCACTTTTGTGGATTTACTAATTTTTCCAGCACATGGAATTGTACTTGGGAATGAAAGAATCATCCTCTATTTATAGATGGGGTGGTGGTCGAAATTTTGAGGAAAAACCAATGTGGGAAAATCTTTTCTTGATCTCCAAGAAATCTTGAATATATCTCCAATATTCTTTTCTCCATAATTAAAATATTCCACAAAAATCCCACCTCATCTTGTTATGGCAAATTTTCAAAAATTAAGAGACAAGATTCCAAGATTTGGATCTTCTTGAATTTATGAGATATACTTGTATTTCAAGAAATACATATCTTCCATAATATCTTTTTCAAGAAAATCAAGAAAATCTTTCTTTCCCTTTTATTTCAAAAATTTCAAAAATTTCACTATGAATAACCAAGTGGGAGATTTCTTGAATTTAATGAGATAATCTTGTATTCCAAGAATACATATCTTCATTCCATAACAAAATTCAAAGAAAATCTTTCTCCCCTTTTATCCATAATTTTCGAAAAAGAGAGAAAAAATAAGGCAACAAAATTTATTTTATTTTTAAATACATTTTTCAGTTATTGGACTTTATGTTGGGCTATTTGGGGGGCCTTTAGGAGAATTAAGATTGGACCTTCCAATGGATCTTGAATTATCAATATTGAGCCACAATATTATTCAAGCCCATAAATATTAATTAATCCCACTACATAATTAATATTGCACTATCAATCTTAACCCATATTACGGTCCAATATGGCTCCGGGTTATTATTTCCGTGTTTAAGATTATCTAGCCCATTAATTAATTCAAGCCACCCAAATAGCTTTCCATTAATTAATATCTTTTGTCCTTGGTTAAGAAGCGGTTCAATATTATTATCCATAAGGAAACTAGTTCCACTTGCAAGATTTGGTATGATAAATCTTATGAACCTCCCAAGGGGGCAAATCGAACAAAGCGTTTTGCACACGATTCTCCAGATTAAATCTTAGCAATCGTGATGTGACCAATAATATTGCCCAAGATATAAAGTATTGAATCTCGTTGATTCTCTACCCGTGAAAAGTCAAAGCAATAGTTATCAACCACACGTGATCCTATTTAAGGGACGAAGATTAAGAAATAACGAACTACTGAGGTCTAATTCTTCCTTGTTCAGTTCTGAAGAATTTATCCTCCTGTAGGTCCTATTCAGTGCATCAGTCATGCACTAGTGTAATCTCTTGGTCAAGACAAGCCAATCTGAGCCTTACACTTCAACCTTTCACGATGGATTGTTCATTTCCATCTAGGTCGTGAATGGTGTACTTTTGGTTACAAGGGACTGTTAATTTAATCTTCTGTGATCTGGTATCACTAAATTAACTACAATGTAACACGTACTATTTATTGAACAGTTATGCAGTAAATATATGTAACATTCGATGATATTTAAAGCATCAGTGATAAACAATTTATTTAAGTAAATAAGTCTGAAATTCAGTTTTTATTATACAAAGTAAAAACATACTTTCCAGTATAATCCCAACAGAGATAGGTGGGCAAGTGAATAGATTTTTCACAAAATCCATGCAGCCCTCATCCAAATCATCATCCGGGTACTCGTCGAAGACAGGAAGGTCCCGATCATGACAGATCGGTAGGGTGGCAGTCGAAGAGGGTGGGTGCTAGTGGGTCTCGTTCGACACATTCGACACTTCCGATTTGTCATCCAGAATCGAAGCCTCGAACATGTCAGCGTGGAATTTCAATTGAGCACGAAAATCCCTCAAACCGGACAAGATGAAATCGTTCCGTGCATGAACATCCCTCAAATCGGACAAGAAGAGATTGGAATCGAGATCCATTTCTGCAGCGAAAACACCTGGATCTGAGATACTAGATGATGTAGGGCGTAATGCCTGCAAGGGGTTGAGACTATGTCTCGGGATACACATGAATAACCTGGAAATACTTATATTATTCAATATCAAAATGTGTCCTTACAATGAAACTGGAACATGTTTTTATAGAAAATGCATAAAAGGAAAACATATACTTTGGACCCAAGTAATTCTTGGAGACCAAGTAAACTTGGTGGTCAAGTACATTTTATTTGCAAAAATTATAATTATTAAATGAAATACTTAATATCATATTAATATAATGAGGGAAATTGAATCTCGCGATTTAATCTCCATCAATAAGCTTTGGAAAATGTTTTAGCCCGACTCATTAGTTAAACAAGTCAGACTGGACCAGACTTATAGTAGATTGGGGTATAGATTCCTGTCAGGTAGTCTAGCTTATTTTCACCCATATATATATATTTATGTCAGTATGGTCCGGTTTTATGAAGTACAAATAAGGTAGAAGATCTGCACTGAACTAAAAAATAAGTAGGGAATTGAAAAGCAAAAACGAAACCCACATGGCCACATAAAAAAATATTTATATATACATAAACAAATCATACAACTGGACCGTACTATATATATGTATATCATACTATGATTTGTTTTTCTTAGCAAAACCATTTCTTTATGTGGCCCCATGGGTTACGTTTTTGCTTTTAAATTCCTTACATATTTTCTAGTTCAATGCAGATCTTCTGCCTTATTTGAACTTTATACAACCGGATCATACTGATCGGATCCATTAATTAAATAAGCAGACTGGGTTCGCAAGAGGGATAGCTCGCCCCCTTGTCGACCTCATCCTTGTTGGTCTTAGCTCGACTACTTGTCGCATCAACAGAGAACGAAATCAACTGTTTCTCACTTCTTTTCTCGCCCATGGCAATAAATCAATTCACGACTTAATTGAAGAGCTCACATCCACATCATACCCTAATAATGAGGTTGCACGGTTGCATTTTAACATGTCTGGTCTGATCATTGATGGAAAATGGAGATGCATCAGTCAATAGTACTAGTGCATTTAATGCTTGGAGTTATGGCCCTTAGATCAATCTGAAAGCTATGATTAACCACACTACACCTGGCCAAAGACAAGTAGCAATAACTTTACCTAGTTTTCCTCTAAAGGCTTGGACAAAGAAAGAGAGATCCGAGACAACACTTGAGTTTAGAGCTGTAGTGAGGTTGAGCCACTTCATAATCTCCATCCAAATTGAATAGGAGTATGAGCATTCAAAGAACACATGTTGAGTAGTTTCCTCTTCGGACAAGCACAAGACACACCTTAGATCATCCTGTTGCTGCAGAACTTTTTGTCGTACAAGGTTGTCTTTTGTAGGTAGACGGTTTGAAAGTAACCTCCATGCATGGCCCGCAACTTTGAGTGGTGAAATCTTATTCCAAATGATTCTAAAGTCGGTTTCCAAGCGTTTGTTCCGGTTCTTGTGTAGCCATAAGAGAATCGTAGGCTTCCTCGGTGATGTACCTTCCGCTTGGAGATGAGCTCCACTTCCACTTACCCAGCACTTCGAGCTTTAGTGAAAACCTGTTTAACATAGAGATAAGAGAGCTTAATATATTCAATTCAGTATCAAGCAGATCACGATTCCATTTCTAATCCCACACCCAATATTCTGTTGGGGAATTTTTTTGCACGGATCTATTCGGGATGAATATTTAAATATAAATTTAATTCTAACAATTATTACTAGCATGAATTAATCCTATATTAATTCAAATAATAATTCATCAACAAATCATTCATACAAGTTCGTCACATAAATCCTACGCATGCGGAATTGCTTGGAGTTTACGTGAACTAATCTCTCGGAGTGACAATCGTTGAGAAGATGGATCTCGTTCACACGAACACACCAAAAGACCTTCTCAAGTATTCCCTCGTCCTTGTTCAACAATCCGGTGGTAGGATGCTCGCGAACAATTAACTAAAGGAAAAATAAAATTATGTTGCACCACCTTTGTGGATTTCTAATTTTTTGGGGATAAAAAATTCATCCCCTATTTATAATACAGGAGGGGGGGGGCAAAAATTTTAGGGTTTTAGGTGATTGAGAAATTTCCTTGCTTCTTCTCCAAGAAACAATCTTGAATATATCCAATATATTCTATTTTCCAAAATATCTCCCAAATAAAATCTCCTCCTCCTTATGTTATGGAATTTTCGAAAATATCATTATAAATAGCCAAGTGGGAGATTTCTTGAATTTAATGAGATAATCTTGTATTCCAAGAATACTTATCCTCATTCCATAACAAAATTCAAAGAAAATCTTTCTCCCTCTTTTATTCATAATTTTCGAAAAACTTAGAAAAATTAGGCAACAATAATTTATTTTATTTTAAACACTCTTTTCAGTTATTGGACTTTATGTTTGGGCTACTTGAGGAGCCTTTATGAGAATTAAGATTGAACCTTCCAATGGACTTTGAATTTCCCATATTTAGCCATAATATTATTCAAGCCCATAAATATTAATTAATCTCACTACATAATTAATATTGCACTATCAATCTTAATCCATATTACTGTTAATATGGCTCCCGGTTATTATTTCCCGCGTTTAAGATTATCCAGTCCATTAATTAATTTAGGCCACTGAAATAGCTTCATATTAATTAACATATTTTTCCTTGGTCAAGGAATGGCTCAACATTATTATCCATACCGGAAATTAATTCCACTTGCAAGATTTGGTATGATAAAACTTCTGAGTCTCCCAAGGGGACAAATCAAACAAGACGTACTTGCACACGTTTCACCGTATTAAATCTTACCAATCGTCGTGTAACCAATAACATTGCCCAAGATAGAAGGTATTGAATCTCGCTGATCCTCTTCCCATCATAAGTCAAAGCAATGACTATTGATTCCACATGATCCTATTTAAGGGACGGAGATTAAGAAATAATGAACCACTGAGGTCTAATTCTTCTATATCCAGTACTAAAGAATTTGTCCTCCTGTAGGTCATGTTCAGTGCATCATAATGCACTGGTGCAATCTCTTGTTCAAGACAAGTCAATCTGAGCCTTGCACTTCAACCTTTCACGATGGTTTGTTCATTTCCATCTGGGTCGTGAATTCTGTACTTTTAGTTACAGGGGACTGCTAATTTAATCTTCTGTGATCTGGTATCATTAAATTAACTACAATGTAACACGTACTATTTATTGAATAGTTATGCAGTAAATATATGTAACATTCAATGATATTTAAAGCATCAGTGATAAATAATTTATTTCAGTAAATAAGACAGAAATTCAGTCTGATTATACAAAGTAAAAACATACTTTCCAGTATAACCCCAACATATTCCCCATTCACTCCCATAGAACCCACCCTCCCCTCTTTCTCTAGACTCACCTCGTACAATTTAGGAAAGTTTAGCCTAAGAGGTTCATCTCCTATCCACACATCCCCCCAAAATGACATTTTGTTCTTGACATCCTGTCCCCCACCACACTCACCAAACCCCTGTTAAACCAGCCCCCCTTTGGCTCGACTGTGATTTTACTATCTCTCTCCTCTACCCCGACATCCTATCTAACCTCCCTCGAGACAGTGATTCATTCCCCCTCCCCGGAATATCCCTATAATTGGACTCATTACTTTGACCCAGAGACTCCCCTTTTTCACTCATGAGAGCTCTTGTTCGTGCATCTCTTGTGCACTTAATATTCAATTGTTTTTCATTTAGTTGTTTGATTAGTTGTTAGTTGAGCACTTATACATCTATTATGTAGTCAACGGTTCAACAAGATGACTATCAACAAATAATACAAAGCACAAGGTCTTAACACAAATAGAAATCAAATCGATCTTCTTAGCTTTTGGGAAAGTAGATGGAGTTAGGAACCTAGCTAAGCTTATAATCTCCTTTATATTTGAGAAATTATAGAAGTGTTGAATCAATTCAAATGACATATTCTTATTTTACAATAGCAAACTTGTCTTTAAACGAATCTAAATAATATGTATCTCACTTAAGTAATTTGTTTTGATCATTTATTTTGACTTATTGATATATTTTTTATTTGTCTCACATGTGACGTACAATCTCACGAGCGGGTATCGATTTGCTTTGACAAATTTTTTAATGAGACAATCTAATGTCAAATTAAACGGGCTGTGGCTTTAAATGTATCTTATCCACTAACCGAACTTTGATTTTTCTTTCTTAAAAATTGACGAGTTTTGATCAATTTCACCTGATGGCCTATAATATATAGAGTGTCTCATTTATTTTGGCTTCAGGTTTCATGCATGTAAGATATATCCTGAAGCAAGCATTTTTCCATATATATATATATATATATATATATATATATATATATATATATATATCATATGACATGAGTAATGCTCTATATTAATTTATGTGCTACTTCTTACATAACTACAAATATGTCCTATATATCTCTTATACTCACATTTCATGTATCTAAGGGTCAAAAAATATAGCCCGACATAAGGAGAAAAAGAAGAAAGCATATAGAGAAGCGAAAAATACAAAGGAAGTGGTGTATTGTTCATAAAATAATACTCCCTCCGTCCTGATATAAATTTCCTCTGTTTCTTATTGTTGTTTTGTTTAAAGACTAATAATAAAATAATAAAAATAAAGGGTAGTTGTAGGTATTGGAAGAGAAGAAAAATGTATGTGGAGTAATAAGTGGAGTAGTGAGTGACATTCTGTGTAATATTGTGTGAAAAGTAAGGATAAAAATTATGGATGGTGGAGTTACTTTTTCCATTTATAGAAACAAGAAACTTATTATGGGACGGATGAAAGGAAAGGAAGAAACTTATAGTAGGACAGAGGGAGTACATTTTTCTTTCTACGGTAACACATTCACTACAAAAAAATAAAGAATTGCTTACGAAAATTTCCAAATGACTACGAAATTTTTCTAAAAAATAATTTGGTCCTTAGAAAGTGAGGATTGCCTAAGATTTGTCTACCAACTTTTAAAATATTTTTTTGAAAAAATACCTACACAAATAATTTTCTAGGTGACACATGTTTTACCACACTAACCTCTCAAGTATAAGAGGGTCGTTGAAGTGCCCGATTTTATATCAATCCACGGGGACTACATTGTTTGAGATACAAATAGTGATCCAAGTTCAAGTTCAAGACAAGACAAGTCAACTTTCCTCTCAAAGAACCACATTGCCAATCAAACTCTTCACCACTTCAAGCCAAACGTGATCAAAATGCAACTCGGTCAAATGCACTCATTCATCATTCTCATGGGTAGTGTATCTCTCATCCCTCAAGTGTATAGGGTCATGCATCTCTCCGTTGTCAATCCACACAAATGAACGACCATAAGTTTGCCCTTGATCTCAATTCTCTACCATCTACTTAGGCCTCATCATCTAATCAAAGAGGTCTTTGCAAGGTTGTAATGTCGGGCTCTTTGGACGGGTAGGGTTAGTATGATGTAAGTGACATAACTCAACTTGTAGAGCTCAAAAGTTGGTACTAGAGATTAACAATTGTTCCACACTCTAAACTTCAACTTCATGTTTTCTAAGAGTCTCTCAATGAACTCTTACCCACACCCAACACCTATCCTCACCATGCTTACTACCTCACACTTTTATTTTCCAAGGGTTTTGGGAAACTTTGTTCCTTTTTTTTTAAACCCTTGGAAAGAACTCTCTTTTTCTTGAATTTTTCATTTTCATTTTCATTTTCATTTTCTATCATTCACACTAGGCAACTTTTCTTTTTACCCATTTTTCTTTTCATTCATTCCTCCCATTCTAGAGTTTGGTACTCCTTCTCTCACTTTTATTTCACATTCATTTCTCCCTAAATACCTTCACTTAAGCTCCCCAAGTTGACCAAGGATCAAATGGACTTACGAAACAATGGATACTTCGGTTACATGATGTGGCTTGCCAAGAAAAAGGCTTACATGACTCAAACAGGCTAACTAAGGAAATGTTTTTCTTTGGGTAGGGATCATATATGGTCAAGTGACTTCATAGAACAACAAAATGCCTCATATCCTCTTAGATGATTCCTCCTAAGTCAAGTTTCAAACAAGTTCAAAGGCAAGTTCTAGCACTCACAAGTGTAGACGACACACTCAAAAACAAAAAAAAAATGCAATCATATCACAAGATCACTTCAATTTGGCTCAAAAACTCACAAGCTTGGTAACAATGAAATAACACACTTTTTTCAAATTCCACTCAACCAAATTCAACAATCACATGAATGAATCCTTCTCAAGACAATATAACAAAAATTCAAGGAAAGCATCATCATCTATCAAAAACTCAAACAAGTACCAAAATTCAATCACAAACAATCAAAAACAATTCAAACAACAAAAATCATCAATTCTTAGTACAAATAATCAATCCAACAAATGGAAAATAAGACAATTCAACACAAATCCATCAATACCAACAAATACAACCCAAATACCCAATAATAACATTAATCAAAGGAGTAAGGAGAGAAGAACGGAGTTAAGAGAGAAGAGAAGAAAACCAGGTGGCTTAGCCCACCTGGCCACTGGGCTCCTCAATTGAATGAGAGAGTCAGGTTTGATTCCCTTTGGGAAACGAATTGGAGTATGGGAGTTATAAGCTGGCTTGGTGAATTTGTGGAGTGTTTGGGTGCTTGGTGTACTAACTTCTAACAACTAACTTTGTCCGATCAAAAAAAAAAAAAAAAAAAGACATTTGAGGCACACTTCCCTCTTTCAAGGTGCATCTCGACGTCGATTCCGAGGAGGAGGTTGTTGATTGGGATCTTGGTTTGGGAATCGATCTACATAGAGGGCTCTCATCCAAAATCTCAATTGCTCCATCCCCTCTTGTGTGGCCCCAACTTCTTCTCTCATTCTATCCATGGCCCCACTCATTGTGTTCATTCCGCCTCTAAGATCCGCCACATTGTTGTTGAGGGCTTCCCAATCATCTCTTCTCAACCTCCATCCTCCAACTACCTCCGGTTGATCCTCCTGTTGATCGAAGTTGTCCAAAACCCGTTGGACATAATCTTCTCAATGTACCGTAGAGTTGGATTCCATATTATTTTTACCTTTGCGTTTCTTGATTGGTATGGGGTCGGGTTTCCAAACGGTCCTTTGCATATCACTTTCCAAAACTCTACAGGGTTGAAATCTTCCCTCTTCTGGAACAACTCACCACTTTGATCTCCGGGACATCCAATGATCTCGTTCACCTCCGATGCATACAAGCTTAGGGATTGCCATTGATGGTGACTTCGATCATAATCGGCCTTTCTCCTTGCTTGTGAACAACAACGGTGCTCATAAACTCCATAGTGATCCCCTCATTCGTTAAAAGAGGTGTTTCGACTGTCAATCTATCTAGAAATTCCCGCATTCCAACCCTTTGGAAAAGGGTCCGAACATCATCCAATATTCCCATTTCCGTCATGCATTCTACATCCGGAACCCAGGTAGCTTCAATCTTCCCCGCAAATTTCTGTCATCTCTTTGCCAATCCCCTCCATCGGCCTCCGAAATCAAGATTATAGTTTCTAGGAAAAACTCCATCAGCCCCTAACTCCTCCTCAATTTCCCTTAATTCGTCACCGGTCAATGGTGGAACTTCATGTTGTCCCCTACCACGGCCTCGGCCTCGGCCTCTGCCCTGATCTTGATGGTTCTGTCTGCCATTTCCTGAAAGGCTTATCATTCAAGTGTCAACAAAATATTTATCAATATATACCACAAAGCATTAGCATAAACCTTGAATATTTCATCCAATTTCCCAAGATAAATTTCCATCACTTCATTCCATCACCAAAATTCCACAATTTTATCAAGCAAGTTGTTGACAATTCATACCCCAACTCCCAATTCACAATTAACACAATTCCAACAAGGAGGTACCCCAACATTCAAATAGAAGCACTCATCATCCACAATTTAAACCAATTTAGCAAGCTCATGAGAATTTCTAGGCACAAAGTCAACACATCAACAAGTAATCAACATTTATAAACCATATTTCACTCAAAATCAACCAAAGCATGCCAAAATCTTCCAAATTAAGCATATATGTCACGCACTCCAAATGTTCGATAAAATGTCTCAATGAAATTCCAATTTTAGACCACTCAATGGAAGCACATAATCATACAATAAGCTCAAAGACTTCAATATAAACATGAATGAACCCAAATAGAAGAGAAAAGCTTACTCTTAATGGATAAAAATGAGAAAAATTGACTCTTGGCTTGTTGAAATGGAAAACCCTCCAATCTTGGCTCAAAATGGCTCCAAAGGTGTGAAAAAGGAAGGATTGTGAAATATTTTGGTGGGAAGATGCAATGTATGGATGAAATCCCCGGCAACAGTGCCAAAAACTTGACACGTGCTTTACCACACTAACCTCTCAAGTATAAGAGGGTCGTTGAAGTGTCCAATTTTATATCACTCCCTACCCTTGTGTTCCCACTTGAAGCATAGAGATCACTCTCATAAATTTCTTCATCTTCAACACTAGTTACTCGCTAGTGAATTAATGTGAACTAAGGGGATTCTAATGATCCTACCCAACTCTCGTTGCAATAGGATGTGAATAGACTCAAATCCGGCAATCAAACCAATACCAATCCGTCTACCCACATTTACCCAACTCTAGTTGTGATAAACTAGACAAACGAACAAGCTAATAGCCTAACCCACCTAAATTGATCACTAAACAACCCATAATTCAAAAGACAACCATCAATAGAGACAATCCACCATTAGCAAGCAATTAATCAACCATCAACTCAATTCACAACACCCAAACACAAAGAAACCTTAGCCCAAGGTGCTACAAGCAAAACCCATGGATAATATGCAAGAAAACAAGAAACTCATATCAAAATAAGCAACAAACAACCAATAGAAATAAATAAACACCTTACTATTGAAGTTCAAGCACCAATCCATACAAAATCCATCAATACTCATTGGTTGCTCAAAACTGAAATTAACACTATATCTAACCTATTCTATGATTATGTAAGCTATCAATGGAAGCAAAATGCAAAAACATGAAAAAATATTAGTTGCAGCTCTCAAAAGTATCACTTGCTCTCCCCCCTATCTTTCCCTTTAGCTGCTGAATGGTGAAAAAACGAACTTATGAGCTTTTATATCCTTTGAAGTCAGCTGGCACGTGTCCCTAGGTCATATTTAAGAAACTCAACATTTTTGGCGTGCTCGACTCGTGCACAACTGCACGACCATAAGGGAGGTCGTGCATTGGCAAAATCGTGCCCGCATTTTCTAATCTCGGGCTGCTCAACTCGTGTAGCTATGCTCAACTAGAATCTGGTCGAGTAGCTCAAGAAGTGGCCGAACTCACTGTATAAATTGACGTGCTCGACCAAAAATGCCGAGCAAGGGTGCTCAACTCGAGCACCTTCAGAAATGGGTTTTCTTCCAAATCGCATTTTCAGCACCCCGCTTTGTACCTCTGCACGACTCGAGCCATGCTGCTCAACTCGAGCAACTGTTTTTTCTCAATTTTTCATAAAATCTTTGTTTTCAACCCAATTTCTGCCCAATCGAAACACACAAGCATAGACGAACTTTTCTACCAATAACAACAGTATGATAGCTAAAAACATGCAAAACTCAACATGTCTTGCTAGGAAATAGCACAATATCTTAAGCAAAATCACCACTAATCACTAGGCAAACAAATTACCTACGAGCAATCTACCTACACATTTCTAATTTCCGTAGGTAAACTTACCTACACAAATAATTTCCTAAACAATTTACATTTTCGTAGAAAATTATATTTGTACTTTAAAAATAGCCTACATAGTTAGAAATTTTTGTAGGCAAGTCGTAGGTAAATCTTACTATTTAAGGATGAAATTATTTTAGTTGAAAAATTCTTAGACATGTTAGAAAAATATTGAAAAATTTCGTAGGCAATGTACTATTTTCTTGTAGTGATTTATATTCACATAGAAATACATTTTTCAATATCTTATATGTATTGTTGTCTTGCTGATAAGGGTAAACATGTGTTATTTTTTTTTACAATAACACATATTTATCCTAACCGTAACAAATGTGTTCTCCCATGATAACACAAACTCGAGATGAGTTTTTCATTTTGCCTTTACACTATTTTTTGAAAAGATCCATTTGACCAAGTTTGATCCAATAAAAATCATCGAATTTTTAACCCTTTTAAATTTGCAAATATTTCATGTGAAATATTTCGTAGCAGTTGTCCTTCTTTTTTATATATCTAATATGTGTAATGCTAAAACTTTATTAGGTTGCATATAGATAGGGTGGATTTAAACTGTGATTTTAAACCGTTGAACAATGAGCCTATTGATAATGTTTGGTTAATTAGTTAGCTTCCCTTGGGATGAAATGTCCGAAATCCCCCATCCAGATTAATCTTAGGCTAAAATTTGTATGAATTCAAGTGCATCATGCATTTTAAAATCATGTAACTTATTATATTGAAATATGCAGTTTATTTACACTAAGTTGTGTAATTATTTTTTTCGTATTAATAGTTGCACGATTCATTATAAATAAATTGCATAATTCAGTATAATAAGTTATATGACTTTAAAATGTTCTATGAGTGCACGGTGTACCTAGATGTACATGAAATTCACTCTTAATTTTAAGAAAGATAAAAAATTATTAAAAATATAAAAAAATTGAAGCAAGCATTGGGTCAACCTCAAGGTATTATAGTTGAGGACAATGGTGGAGTAATAATTGGAAAAAGGGATGATAATTTGGAGGATAATAGTTGTTACGTAGGAAAAAGGCAAAAAGAAAAAAAAATGATAATAGGGTTTCGTAGAGTGAGGAGAGAATGGAAAGATAGGGGGGTGAGGGACAGAGGGGCGTGCTTCATTCAACTGTTGCTAGTCATGGTAATTGTGCCTCTTTCTTTGTGGTCCTATTTAATTCCCACTTCCTACCAATTATTCCATCTTCCCCCTTATCTCTCTCATTATCCCATTTTGATTTCTCAATTTTCCCCCTCTCTCTCCCATCATCAAATTGAGATTTGAGCACATTATTCTCCATCCAATTATAACATTTTAGAGCCTCGTTTATTTAGTGGTATGAAATTTAAAAAGATATCAAATCATGTAGTCCAACCTCCACCAATTTTATGCACAGTTAATTTTTATACACATTTTTACAAGTGAATTTTGTATTAATAATTAAAATGATAAAGTGGCTTTGGGAGGACTTATCTATCATACCCCTCCTTAAAAGTCATTTAATCATTTCAATTACTAATACAAAACTCGGCCGCAAAAACATGTGTAAAAATCAAATGTGTATAAAATTGATGGACAGAGGGAATAATATATTTTATTGCAAGTTGGACTTTTTGAAATTATTCACCGTAAAATTAATTTTATATTTATAGGTCTGACTCTTCAGTTATCATAGCTAATACCCTTTGTAATATAAATAATAATATTCAGTTATCTTGATTAATATTATTTTATAATGTAAGTTATACCCTTCATTATTAGGAGTAATATCTTTCAATTATCAAGATTAATATTTTTAAGTAATATAAGTCATACCATTTATCCAATTTTATGGATCCCTTATATGAAATTTGCTCACACTATATTTTACATTTACTTGCACATTTAATATATTTAAGTTTTTCAAATGTTTATTAAGATATATTTGAAGTGATACTTGTTATTAGAAATACCACGTGAGAGGTGGTGTGGATAATCCAAAAAAAAAAAAAAGAGTATGGGTTTTCAGGTGGAAGGAAAAGCCACATCCCGCGCGGGGTTTCATGTAGGCTCATTCTCCAACGAACTTATAAATACTCAATCAAATCCACTCATATATAGGCGGGGCAGGCCCGACTTAGTGGGTCTGATCCATTTTGACACCTTGTACCTATGGCTAAGAGAATTAATATATTTTCAGAGAATATATTCGACTGCACTTATTATTATTATTATTATTATTATCTATTTTTATTTATATCTAGGAAATGGGTCGTGGTATTCAAAATAGAAACACCAACTAACCTCGGACAATTCCCCATAATATTTTATTAAAAATTTTATCTCCCAAGGGGTTCGAACCTGCATTGTCAGATGACTTCTTCCCACATCACCAAAAGTCTTTCCATTTGGCTATGACCTTGGCGGCTATGAAGGACTATCATTTCAATGATTTCATGATACTCAACACAAGGAATAAATAAACACTGTTGATAAATTATTCTAAAAATTTATTTATTATGAAATTATATTTTTTTTAACGTAAATAATTTTTTTTTTTTTCACTATACATTATAAGATGTTTTCAGTGAATAATATTCTCTACTAATATATATGAGGCACACTTGCATGAGACGGTCTCATGGTGAGACGGGGCATGAGTTGAACATTGACGCTTTAACACTTTGGGAGGGGTGGGTGTAATTTGTCTAAGTTGTATCCCGTCTCATGCATGAGACCGTCTCATATGAGTTTTTGTCTTTAAGAGGGACACTTACATGAGACGGTTTCATAGTGAGACATGACATAATTTGAGCATTGACGTTTTAACATTTTGAAAATGTGGGTGTCGGTTTGTGCTAATTTCTACTCGTCTCACGTATGAGACCGTCTTATACGAATTTTTATCATTAACTAATTGTCTTCTTCATTTTTTGTTGTATTCTTAATATATTTTTTTATATTTTTTGTGCCCCGCTATTGAAAATTTCTAGATCCATCCTTGAGTTCAACAATATAATTACTCAACTCAACTCGATTTTGTTGATATGTTTCAATTCGACAATACGGAAAAAAAAATCAATCGTTGATTAAATGGATACTGAAAAACTTGCATGAACAAAATTCCACCACCCCCATATTTGAATAATACGAACATATTCCCTATATTATTAATAGAGAGTTCATTTTGATGATGTGTCATCTTGTGGTTAATTTGAATAATGTGTCATCGTGATGTAATGTTGGATGAGTTATCACATTTTATTGTATTAATATGTCATTTTTCTATTGGTTTGTAGTTAATTCGTGGCCTCCAAGCATGTGGCATTTTAATGTGTAGTTTAATTAAAAAAATTGCAATATTTAAGGTTTGAACCCTGCACCTCTTACATCATATTTATGCCTAATTGTACTAAACCCACTAAACTATTACTGAAATTGTACATAAACCACCTAACTACTTTTTGTTGCACTAAACTGTACAAATTATTATTTTATTACATTTAAACCACCGAACTAATTTTTCAAGCCAATTTTTATCCCGATTTTATACATGTGCACCACACGGATTTTTAAAAAGATATTTTCGTTAGTTTTTATATACTAAGCACAATCTTTTTTCCACACCCATTCTAGAACAGATTTGCAAACTCTTTTTTCCTCAATTCTCGATTTTTTAAGTTTGAAGAAAGAAAAAAAGAAACTCAAATTTTAGTTAGGAATTTGTGAATCAATTGCAGAATAGGTAGAATTTGACATAATAATTTTATTCCAATATCTATTTAAGCAAGTATACTAATATATACCATAAATAATTATTAATTCATGTTTAATGCATTTATACACATAATTATATATTTTTTATTATTGAATATATTATATATAATGAATGTAGATTTTTTTAATTAAAAAATCACGTAATACGCTGGCACTAAACTAATTAGCAAGATAAAGGGGGGAAATTTCTAAAAAAAATATAGAATTAGCAAAAGGAATTAAGGGCGTGTGGCTTAATACATCCTTAAATTTTCTACGCATATTAATTGCTAAATTTATTCCATTGAGAATTTAAAAATTATATATACACTAGTGTTAGCCCCGTGAACTTTGCGGACTGAAAGAATTTTTTAAATAAAATAATTAATAATATTTTAACATTTTTTTATTATTTAGTATTTTTTATGGTTAAATAATTTATAACTCAAAAAATATTAAAAATGAAAATATAATTCAAATATTCAAAGTATGATTTTATATGTTATTATATTTGATGATTCTTATGTACACACGTACTTTAAATTATAAATTTTAAAAAAATTATTTGTAAACAACATTTGTTGAATGCTTGCAAGGTCTCCCATCCAAACTGAGATACAAAATTTTCATACTCCTTCCTTCATAATGAAATGGTGGTTTAGTAATCCTGAGCACTTAATAGAGAAAATCAATAGAAAGAAACTTTCTGTTAGTTCCAGACTAAAACTTCATTTTGCAAACATTATTAAATTTTGATCAAATACTTCAAAATTTTATTTAGCTTAAATTAATTATATTCAATAATAGTAACATTTTTAATATTTTAAATATGTAAAATATAAAAAATATATTAATTTACTATGTAAACTGTATTTAAAAGAAAAAAAAGATGTAATTATTTGACACGGAATAAGAGAATATTAATACATTAACAAAATAAATTTAATTTAAAAATAAATTAATGATTAAAATCATAAATTTCTAACCACATATTTGTAAACAATATTAGTTGTAATTTTGATTTTCCATCATAATCGCAATATTATGTAGATGAACGGAAAAAAAATATTTTTTATGTCTGTAACAATGAGGGTGACAATTTAAGGAAAATAAGTTTCAGTTTTGCAAAAGTATGTTAGATAGTTTCAGTTTGGCAAAAGTATGCCAGTAAATTTTGAGTTTGCGCAAGATAAGGTCCATAAATTTTGAGTTTTTGCAAAGTAGGACCGTAGATTGTAAGTTTTTTTTTAAATTTAGGCCCGTGTGTGTGAGAAAAATGGTATATATTTGCCAAAAAAATAAAAATTAATTTCCTACTTTTGTCAAAAGAAAAGTTAATATCCTACTTTTCAAAACGGAAACTTATTGTCCTTCCATTAAGTTGACATTGTAATAAACAATATTAGAGATATATTAAAAGTGATAATGTAAGTAATTAATTCTAAACTAAATAATTGGTTACATTCAGTAAAGTTGAAGCAAAGTCATTATTTACCATAAAATTTGTTAACACTTTAATGTTAAAATTAAAATATCTAATTTTGTGTTGTGTATTTGATTGGGTTTTAATTTTTTTTTGGTAATTGAGTCAAATATATAATAAATATAATTCTTCACATAAGAGAATATGTGTATGTTTATACTAACATATATTATTTCAATATTGACATAGAGTATTTTAACTCTAGAGAGCCAATAAAATAGAAGCTAATGTCCTTGTTTTTTTTTTATTATTTTATATGTCCTAATTTTTCAAAAAAAAAAGGTTAATGTCATACTTTTGTCCAAAAAAAAAAGGTTAATATCCTACTTTTCCCGAGCTGAAGCTTATTGTCCTTAAATTGTCACTTCCCCTAAGTTACGGGCCTTTAAATAATAGCTTCCCAATGTTCACCATATGCAAAAACTTACTTGTAAAGATATATATTTATCTCCAATAATGAGAGAGTCTAAACATATTTTCAAAGAAGTATTTTCTCATGCAGTTATTCATACATGTACATTTCACGTTAAACCCTAAATCCTGCAATGAAAGAAATTTTTAAATGGTAGCTATAACTTCATTTGTATGTACTATAGCAAAAAAAATTTGTAGATTTATAAATTGTACCTTAGTAATCACTTTTGGAGATTTGGTCAACTGATCAATTTCCACAAATTTTGTTATGTAATGAATATATTTTTTACTACACCAAATTAATCATTTTAACTACGCGGTTTATATATCTTAATTAAATATAAATATCTGATTTTTTTTTAAATTTAACGCGTTTACATTTATTAATTTTATATTGCTATAAATTTTGTAAGCTTACATGAAGATTAATTATACCAATTTATATATTCTATTACAAAAATTATATAATTATGTGAAATATAAAAGTATTAATTCATCATGAATGAGATAACTTAACAATCATGTTGGAGGACTGTACGTGTAACACTAAAAATTACAAACATGAAAAATTGTAACATTAAATAATCAATATTTTTCCATTAAAAAAATTATATTATCCATGAAAAAATTCAATACTATAAGAACTAATCATGATAAGATAATATATTCATTTTAGTTCTTTAATAATTTAAATTTGTAATTAATGATAAATAAATTATAATACTTATATACTAATAAATCCAATAAAAATTTTAACGAAAAAGTACATAGAATTTTTCAATATGTTCATACATGTGATACTTTTCAAGAATATACTGCTACTAAATAATTTAATTATTCCTCATAATATTTACATTTAAATACTTAACAAAAAAAAATCATTATTTTATCTAATAATCAGATGATTTACATTTACGAATATTTTAATATACGTACATTATCTAAAACATTTAAATAAATTAGACCGAGAAAATTAAAAAAATATTGCATCTAATTAAATAAGGTTTGACTTTGTATATATAGTATTAATTTATAATCAATTATTATTAATTAGACATGAAATATAATTAAACCTATGCATAGAAAAAAATAAACTTAATATTCACCTATGATTCTTAAAAAAATTATCGGCTGCCATGAAATATTTCGATCCATAATTATCGGTACATAATTCTAAAAAAACAATTCCATAATCTTCGCTATCTTGAAGGTATATTTAAATTTTAAATTTTGAACGTATTGTAATTTAAACTTTAATCCATAATTTTAAAAATATGAATATCCTTAAATCACATTTTTAGATAATATATTGTGATTTGATCAAGTGTTTTTAAAACTACGCATCATTTATTTTCTTAAATGAGATATGGTTTTTTTTTTTTTTTTAGATGATTTTAAATAATAAATAATTAATTATATCACTATAAAGAATATATAAACATGTATAAGTGAGAAGACACTATTAAAGACACATGCACAATATATATATATATATATATATATATATATATATATATATATATATATAATTGAGAGAATTAAGTTATTACTTTTTAATGCCTAAAATTATATTTGTATACCTAAATTATAAATGATTGACATGATTGTAGAATTTGATTGACTTTCATTTTATATGGATCGTTATTAATTATGTCTTGTTTTATGCATTCTGTCAAATTTTTACCATCTAAAAAAGTCAACTAAGACGAATTTTCAAATCTTAGATTCCACGTATTATTTTCTAATTTTTTTGAACCAATTGATACATTGAACACTTATATTTATTTAATTAATAAAAATGAGTTTAAACATATATACCCAAAAAATTAGTGTTGATAAATTCACACATAAAATTACTCAACAATATCAATAATGTCCATAATAAAAGAGAAAAGGTCAACATCTGAATTTAATTAAATTTCTAAAAAATTTCATATAATTATATTTATATACTTAAATTAAAAAATGATTGACATTATTATAGGATGTTATTGAGTTTTCATTTTATATAGATTTGTTATTAATTATTTCTTTATTTATGCATTATGTCAAACTTGAATACTAAAATAAATAAATTAATTTATATTGCTATTTAGCTTCAAACGTGATTATTGATGGGATTCACCCAAATATTCAAGATTTAGCTTCAATTTTATCATATTTCATGAGCATATTCAATGGTAGTAGTAATATTTTTAATATGTATCACTTTTCAAGGTGTTTAAAAGAGAAAAAGTCATATATTGAAAATATATTGATAGGCCACAATATTAATTTAGTATTACTTAAATTAATGCTATAAAATATACTATATTTTTTAAGGATCGATTAAGACATCAATTTGTCTTTAAGTTTTTTTCTTTTTGACCACAAATTGTAACATATTTTAACGGAGGCATCCTAATTTATTTTAATAAATATTAATAAAAACTGCACAAATTATTTTTAATTATCTTGTCAGCATACTAATTCTATTTATAAAAAAATATATAAATACGGTATACAATCTCTCTCACAAATTCTAAAAATATAATATCCTTTTAAAATTTTAAATATATTAGTTTAGTTGACTAAACCTATATGAAAGATTAAGCAATTAAAATTAAAATAATCAATTTTATATAATCTCATAATATAGTAGTTTATATTTTTGGTAAATATATTATAAATTAGTTATCATTAATTATTATAATTAAATGGACTTTGACTTTATATTTTTGGTAAATATATTATAAATTAATTATAATCAATTACACATTATATTTAATTAAAGCAAGAATATTGATATACAAATAAAAAATACACGATTATAGTATTAGTATTCACTATGCAAAAGTATCAGACATTGAAATAATCTGAACAGAGTAATGAATTTCGTTCGAAAAATATTACACCAAAAAAATTAAATCAAACTTGAAATATTTTATCAAATTAACACTAAAATATAGTGGTTGAAGAATCATCACCACTTACATTAAAAAAAAGTACAATAATATAAATCTTAAACGAAAATTTATGAACTTTTTATGATGATCTTCGTATTAGATTGATATACATATAATCTTGTTCTCATAATCTCATAATATTTAAATTGAACATGATAACATTTACAATGATCTATTCATTTGAACAATGCACATACAAATTTACAATGATCTACTCATTTAATCAATTTTTTACAATGTTGTTATCGACTTCATTGCAGAAATCTAATAATCTTTATGTATTCAATTTCATGTGTAATCTCCTCCTTCTCCAAAAACAATCTTCCCCACAATAATATATAAATCTAAAAATAAAAAAATGGTTATTAGAACTTTGAAAAACTATAAGAACAAATAATAACATTCATGTTATTAATGCTATAGAAAAAAAAATCGACAAATAAGATCTAATGAATCTACGAATACCTTCTGAATATGCTTCAATTAGAATGATCTAGACATCTATACTTCTTCAAATCATTTGCAAATAATCTTCTTCATATGCAAACAATACAAATGATCTGTTAAAAAAAAGGAATATAATTGATTTTTGAATGATCTACACAAATCAAGAAATATGAGAATGATCTGCACAATATGAAACACAAAAAAAAAAAATCACAATGAATCAAAATAATTACCTGCAAAAAAATAAAAAAAAAAAGAGAGAGAGAGAGAGAGATAAGAAGAATGAATGTAAAATGAATAAGAGATTTGACAATTTATAAAAAATAGTTAAAAAAATCAATGGCTGAGATTAAAACAACACTACAAATGAATGAGATTAGAGAGATTTAAAATAGAGAAATGTGGCTTTGCCACATCATTTTATTATTTGACACATCATCTTTTATATGTTTTGCATTATAGTGATTATAGATAGATAGATATATTAAAATTTACTAAACAAACTATATATTTTGATCATTATATAATTTTCATATGAAATAAAAAGAAACTCCCTTTGCCCATATAATATGGGTTGCGACCTAGGTTGCACAGATATGGGTACGATACGGTGTGGGTACTGGGACATATATTTTTTAAAATTATTGGGTAAGATGACTTGGGTACGATTATAATTTTTTAAATTATTTTATATTTTTATTGTATATATAATCATTTCCACATTTAAAAAAAATATGTGTCTTTGTAACATATGCAATTTTTTAACACCTAAACAAATATAAAATCAAAATGAGATGAACATCGTAATAAAATATATGAATGACTAACAGTTTGACAGTGGTGTGACCGTGTGAGCAATAGAGTCAATATTTTTTTATTGTTTGTGGGCTAATTTGGGTTAATTTAATATAAATAAATTTATTTCAAGGCAAAAAATAAAATAAATTGTACAAATTTGACCCCACGTGTACCCTATCAGTGTCCGACACGTCGATCAGCCGTGTCCGACACGGCACCCAAAATTATTATTAAAATTTTTAGTTGGGACACGCCACATGGCGTATCGAGTGCGTATCCCACCCGTATCCATGAAGTATCCGACACTGCTTTATTTTAAAATTTCGAGTACCCATGCATCCTAGGTTGCGACGGAAAGCAAGGAGAATAAAGTGAATAATTTTTTTCCCTCCAATCAAGCAGGTTTGGGCCTCAATTTTTGTTTGAACACAATGAATAGATCCTGTATTGTTTTTATCTCCACTCAATTTAGTGCTATTTCATCTAGGGTATATTTGTTTCGGGACTCACCCGGATAGACTGAGATCTTTGCAATCCAAGTCACATACTAGTTAGAAATTTCTACATCCAGTTTTTAAATCCACTCCTACAAAATATACCTACACACTTAATTTTACAAAATTCAATACATTCATATCACCACTTTTCTTCCATCTACTTATTATCTCTCCTACTACTTATTATCTCTCCTACTTTTCTCTCACTCAATACAATATAATAATATAACATCAATTACTATTAAATATTGATTTAACATAATGCAAAAATCTCACCCTACCAAAATCACAAAACAAACACATACTTTTACTATTTACCAGGATTTTCAAATCTATAGGATTTCGAAGTCATGACTTCCCCCGCACACCTAAATCCCGAAACAAACATACGCCTATTGTTTAGGGTGTTTAGGTTTTCATATTTGGTTTTTAAAAATGGTTTTTTTTGGGTTCTATTCTGCTATCATATTATTTTTATATGGAATAAAAATTCTTCTCATCCTTTGATCTTGTTGTATTATCTTATCAACTAATCTCTTTCAAATTTCTGGCTTTCAAAGAGCAGCGTCTTCGTAATTTAAGTTATGTATATACATATATAACTGGCTCCATTTGAATAGATGAATTTGTAAATCCATGAATTTCACACATAAATCATACTCTCCAATAGATTTATAAATACTTGAGAGTTACAGAGTTTAGAGAAGAGAGTGAAGGAGGATAGGGGGAAAGGTAAAGATGATGGATTTCACAAATGACTAGATTTTGATGAAGATTTGAAATCCCTCCATTTTAAACTAAATACTCAAATCTAAGTATTTGTAAATCCATTGGAGAGAGGTGATTTGTATGTAAAATTCATGAATTTCAAATCCACCCAAATGAAAGAAAATTCAAGAGTGCATTTAACACCTCGAAGAATAACTGTGACTAAATTCTTAGGATGCTAATAAGGGATTTTTTACGGTCAAGAACGATTTCGTCCTTCATAACGTTAGGAAACTCTTTGATTACAATTGGATCAATAATCCAACTTATAATTTTAATTTTAAATGATTACACTTTGCACTAGTCCGTTTGTAATGTGCATACTACAATCTCACTGAATCACTCTACTAATAAATTAAATTAATATTTATAAAATGACAAAATTATCTCAGACCCAGATTCGGACCCTGACAGGACTCGAATTCACCCGGCAGGACCCAAACCAACAATTGGACCTAGACCCGAACCGCACCGAACCTGGGTCCAAACCCGACCCCGATCTTGACCAGAACCCAGATCCAGACCTAGACCCAAACCGGACCCAATCTGACCCGAACCTAGATCCGACCCTGAACCCGAATCTGGATCGGACTGGACCCAAACTGTATTGAGCTCGAGCCCATACTCAGATACAAACTCAAATTCGAACCCAGACCGGACCTGGACCTGGACCCGCACCCAACCTGAACCCAAACCCTTACTAGGACCTAGATTCGGCCCGAACCCAGACCCAACCAGGGTCGTGGAGGGTTGCAGGCTAAGTTTAGGATCGTGAATTAAAATTTTTAAATTTATGAATATTATATTTTTATTAAAAAAAATGGTTATAAGAATATTTCAGTAATTTTATTATTTTTATTAAAAAAAATTAATTATTTAATCTTATAGTGAAACAATATCGACCATGACGAAATTAAATGACGTGACAACTTTTTATTGAACGTTTAACGTCAGGAAGGGTAAAGCCCTTTCTAACCGTAGAAAAGCGCTACTAATAATGCATTAACTAAATACACAATTCTTTGGGTTATCATATTTTTCTATAGAGTTAATTACAAATTGTAATCTGTACTATTATTTGTTTTTACAAATTGTAATTTGTACATTTTTTTAACCAAATATAATATGTACTAAAAAGTGCTCGATTTCAATTCGAGACTCATTTTTTGTTAAACTTTCCGGCTAAATATCTCCTATAAATGATATGTTGTATACCACAATGTTAAAAAATATTTTAGCAAATGTCAAATTGAAAAAAATTGATAAGAAAGATTTCAAAAACAATGAATCGGGATTAGAATCTATCACTTTTTACTAGTACATGTTGCAATTTATTAAAAAAATAATAAAAATTGCAAATTGTAAAGAGAGTTAATGGCATAAGTTGCAATTTGTTATTAACCAATTTCCATAAACTATTTTCATTTTTGAACACGTGTACCTGTAATATATACAAGTTGATTGTTTTTAGTACATCACATGCATCTAAGTGATTAACCAATATATATAGACCACACAAACGAATCCAATTAATTAGATGCTCGATTTCTGTATATTTCAAAACAAGCAACAACTTCACGGTTTAAACACACATGTAGGATCTGTTTTGATATTTAATCAAGCTGAAACATTATACAGATTTTCATGTCCAAAGCATCACTAATAACCATATATACACAAGATAATACATACATAATATTCAGCATCATCACTAATAACCGTATATCTACAATACTGCAGACAACTAAACCTTAGCAAACATAATATATGCAAATAGAGCATGCATCATGCATATACAACACAAGTAAATTATTATTACACAATACCTGTATGTATACCTAGCTGCCATATCTTCTTCATGACAAGTTTCTAGTGTGATTTAGTAAGCACTGCAGTCACAGTTGAGACCATGGACTCCACGCCACAAATGTCGCGACCCCTGCAGATCTTATAGTACCCCTCCTCTCCCCAGCTTTCTCCCCACGAGTTCTTTATGATCCAGTACGGCTTCTCCTTGAAACGAATTGGAGCATACCCAGCCGAACCATATCCCACGATAACAACACCGTGATCCAATGATTTGCCGCAAATGTAAGGGCACGAAACTCCCTTTATGTATGTCTGCATCCAAGCTGCATTGATCCCCACTGCATATCAAGATACAAAAGGGTTATATATCTCATGTTAGGTGAGCTAGTATAAAAGAAACAGTTAATTGCAAAATAAATCATGATCTTTCACGTTACTCCAATTACAATATTTGTTTCTAAAAGTTGCAATTCGGTACACGACCTTCCAAATTATCGCAATTTTATCACATGACTATTTTCTGGCAAGTCATGGTAACGTCAGTGTATAGAATAGCAAAAAGATTAAAATGATAAAAATATTTTTATGTAACTGAAACAATAAGAGAACGAAGTCTTGTACGGATCAAGTGCACAATCCAACTCAAGAGCATTTTTAAATGGTATTAGTTGTTTTACTAAAAGGTATTAGTTGTGTGCAGTTGCACCATGTAACTAGTGTACAAGAGACTTACTCATAAGAAAAGGTTGCTTTTGTTTGTAATTTTTTTTAAAGATTTTCCAGATACCATGTTAGCATAAGTTGCCGGAAAATAGTGATATGACATAATTGTAAAAAAAAAAAAAAATTGCGTATCAAATTGCGAATTTAAAAACATATGTTGTGATGAGAAAAATGTGAAAAGGTTGCGACTTTTTATGCAATTAATCCCCAAAAAAAAGGAAAAAAGCATGAGATTATTTGTAAAGGTAATCAAGAAACATTCTTGTGAAGTCATCTGGTACCTGCAAGAGGGCCGTGTTTAACAAGATTTGCAGCGATTTGATCGTCATCTATAGAAACCACACTAAAGTTTGATACACCTGCAGCGATTTTGCTCTCGTTGAATTTGCAAACACCATTGGTTCCAGTGTAAGGATAGTCCTTCTCACTTTGGAGTCCGCCAGCTTTGAGAGCATATTCAAAGGCATTATTCATTAATCCACCATCACAACCAGCATCACAAGACCCATATTCATCTGGATCGCACTGCAAAGGAAGTTAAGAAGGTTTCTCAATTAAATCATGGAAATAGTTGAACCTAAATAACTTACATTGGTACCTAAGTCATTATGTTCGTGCAATATAGTAATCTCTGTTAATTAAAGATTATATCCCTTCATGAATTATCTTCAATAATGACTATATAATATATCTCAAAGTTGTTCAGAATGGAAACTAAAGAGCCCCCATCACTCCAACATGCAAATCGATCTGCTACTGAAATTTTATTGTAAGCTAAATAAACTGGGATTCTGCTGTCTATTTATAAGCGTGCTGTGAACATTATTATTTTCTTACAATTACAATATTGTCGAAGCCGTTCATAAAAGATTCAGGTGAAGAAGTAATATAAGTAAATATGTATCATGCAAGATATTTGTCCCTGCATACGATGATGATAACTTCTAGAAAAAACTCTTAATTGTACTATGCAACTTAAGTGTTCTTCTTAAATGGTATTAGTCGTTTTGCTAAAATGTAGTATTAGTTAGTTATTAGTTGTTCTCGCTGAAAGTATTAGCTATTTCACTTAAAAGTATTAGTTGTATACAGTTACACCGTACAACTGGTATACAAGAGTATTACTTTAACTATTAACGGTTTAGATAATTTGAAGATGGTATACGCCACCCTGTAAAAAAGAACAGAGTTAAAATTCCGAGATATCTCAAACGACTGGTAAAAGTAAGAACTATATTAACTTGTGTAGCATTCTTGAATGTGGCTCAGGATCTAACCTTATGATCAAATATTAAAAAAAAGAGCAATGAATTTATACTCCACATTAAGGCATCAATTCATAAATTTACTTATGTAAACTCAGTAGAACAAACCTCATGATCACAATCCACAAGCTGCTGCTCACTTAGGCTCACAAGCTCCCCTGTTGCTAAATAGTGTGCTCCTTCAAGCGCACCAGTTGTACTAAATGACCAACAAGACCCACAAGATCCCTGTTTAAAACCTCAACCAAATTAGTTTCAATCGAATAAACAACGCCTACGCATAAAGATAAACCCGCATCTTAAACAGTTTCTAGACATGTCATATATGCACTATGTTTCTATTGTGGATTTTAGGGCACTGATATAATTTCATCTTCAAAATCCCCAATTTAGAATTACAGAAATTTGTTAAGATCTATGACGAATAAGGTTATTATATCCACACTATTTTTACCCAGAAGTAAACTACTTGGAGAATAAATTAAATTAATCGATTAAACAGGTAATTGCATGCTTGACGAAATCTTCAATTGAAAAGGAATTCGCGTCAGTTAAAGTAGAGTTAAGTCATACCACAGCGAAACAAATTGCTCACTCCAACAAAACCTCAAGTCTAAATTCGAACCTGGTCTTTAACGCCGGTAACGGCTCCATGATCTCTCCAGTCAAAATCCGCCGGCAGATCCTTAGTCGACAGCACCGGCGCCTTGTGAGCGTCCGACGGAAGCTTCAACCGCGGTTTGTGCAGCCCTAAGTAGCTCTTCTCGAACTCCAACGGCGTCAGGTCGGAGAATTTGGTGACGCCGTGCACGGCGGACGGGTCGAGCAGCTGGCGGCGCTTGGCGCGGCGCAGGTTAGCCTTGAACACTGAAAACCTGTGGTCGTGCTCCTCCTGGGTGGCGTACGTTTTGCCATACTTGGCTTTGAACAAGGAAAAATGATGCTCCGCGTGTAGGAGCTGGTCGGCGGCTTCCACGCCGTCGGACACGACTTGCCGGATCAGAGGATCGGCGGCGGAGGCGACGTCGGAGATAGTATTTTGAGAGGCGAGTGCGCAGGATAAGAGAGTTAGGGCGAGGAGAAAATGGAGAGTCAAAGAAGCCATGATCGGAGTGGAGATATTTTTCGGCTGATTGGGGAGTGAGTTTATAATGTCAGGGAAAATATGATTATTGGTGGACTTTCAGCCACTGCAATTAGGACACGTGTCGTCTCGTTATTGTTTGGATTTAGATTGAAAGTCCAAATCAGGAGTTTAGACTTTCCGGGAGTTTCTTATATAAAGCAAGAATTGTTTAGCGAAAAAATCTACTATGTGATATTATTAGAAAGTTTGTCATTTTTAAGTAAAATATTTCTTTTACAATTTTTCCTGAAAACGATGCTACATTTTACGTGTAACTTTTTATTTTAAAATTATACACTTATCTTTAAAAGTGATAATTGTAGCCGTAACTATTTCAAACAACACGGTCCATGATTAGTGGCGGAGAAAGGGGGATATAATTGTACCCCAAAATAAAATGTACCCCCTTAGAGCATCCATAATAATCCATTTAAGTAGTGTTTAAAATCATTATGAATAATTTTAAAATTGTAGAGAGAGTGTCATTCATTTAAACATATGTATGGAGAGATGAAATATTTTTGCACAAAAGTGGGTAGAAATAAGTGTTGGAATTTTTGGTTTTGACCAAATAATTAAGTGACATTAATAATTCATTTTGTGGAAATGAATTTAGTGGATTTGAATTCTCAAAACCAAATTTGGGTGAATGATAAATTAATATCATTTCATATGTGGATAAAATACATTTATGAATGTATTTATTATGGTAATAGTAATAAATTGTGACAAATATATTTTATTCTAAATGATGTATCTTTTAGGAAATTGACTCATACCTTTTGGTGAATAGTTGTCAATTTCTAAAGGTTGCGACTTTTGAAAAAAATGAAGTTTATGGTAAAGAGTCACAACTATTACCAATGACTTTTGTAAGTCTATATAAAGATCCCACATTGTTAATTTCATTTCATCGTTTGATTGATTTCAATAATCAATTTTACATCAATCAAAATGATAACTTTATGAGTTGTCAAGACTTTCAACTACAATACGCATACATGACATTTTAGATTGTAGTTTCTGCATTAGGGTCGTGTCAAGAAAGTTCCGAATACTTGAGTCCGTTGGCTGATAGTTTTCGATTCGTAGTGCAGCGGTCGAAAAGTTTTAAAGTCGTTGTATCTTGGGGTTGATTGTCATGATACCGTATTGCACCGGTGTACGGGAAAATATCGTCTTACGATTGTTGGAAAAATTAATTGGATGTGTGTAGACGAAGATGACTATGCATGGGAAAATATCGTCTTACGATTGTTGGAAAAATTAATTGGATGTGTGTAGACGAAGATGACTATGCAGACACTGACACGGTAAAGTCGAGGCAAGAGTTGGACGGTGGCGGTCTGGTGACAATACATCGATTCGAAAAAGCCTTTGATTATTGGCTCTCTCCGGCATGTCGAATCTGTCATCCCTGAGTTCATCTATTGTGGCGTTGATGAGAGGGAACAGAAGTGGCATGATGGGCCAGTGTATTTCTTCCTCATTCTCAATTGGACGCGGTGGTTCAAGTTGACAGAGGTGTTGGAAATCTCTTAATATTTCTTTATTATTTCGATGACATCGACTGGATGGCCACCGCGCGTTGAAAAGACGATGGGCTCGCTTTGAGAAACCGTTCAAAACCGCAATTTCGCCTTTTTTTTAAGAAAAAAAAAAGTGGCACAACGAAGGCATCTATTCCATACTGGTGACAATGGTTCGTTATTGGGGATTGCAATGTGAGACGGTGGTGGTTCTAAAAAAAAAATGTTGTCTTGGCCGCCAATTAATTTGGGCCTACACATCCTTAGGTTGGAATTGGCAAAATAAATTGACGGCACTTGGGGGCCAATATGAATAGGTCACTTGGTTGATCTTGTGGGAATATATATCACATTGACGATAGGTTATAATAGAACTAAATGAGATTGCAACTTGTCCAATTATTAAATAGGCCCAATCATGTTGGGCCTTATTTAGAGAGTGCAAACTGTGATTTAAATTAAATCCAACGCTGGACTCGTATAATTCGAGATGGGATTATTCAAGAGTAAATGGTGGCGATAAAGGTCTCATTTGTGATTGCGCTTGGCGCAAATAGTGGATTAGATTTAATCCAAAAAGATTGTTGACTCGTATAATGAAGAATTATTTGTGAGTCAAATGTGGCATTACGGGCCCACGTGAAATTAAATTTAATGTTGGTATTTTGACTATTATTATATCAAAGTTTCAAACTCGGATATTTTGGGACTAAGAAAATTATAGATTTTAAGGTCCAACAAAGAATTTGAATATGAATTCAAAACATTTGGTTTTCCAATTCATTTAGAGATTGTGTCCAAATTAATATTTGGTGAATATTAATAGATGGACAAGCAGCTCAAATGTGGGGGATGAAGTCTCGCCACATATACATTCAAATGTGGGAGAAAGAGATATCTCCATGGATACATTTGAATGTAAGATGGTTAACAAAGGTGTAGCCTTAAAGCTAAATGAAAAACCTAAGGCGGATGGTGCCAAGTGGAATATCAAGTGATACGGATTTTTTCAATCACGTTATTGGAAAGTCACCACACAAAGAGATAAGATCATAAAGAAAGGATAGAGTAGTCCTACAATGATCTCGAAGTGTGGGGGTGACTTGTAAAGATTCAAGCACTAGCATTGCTTATCGGCCTATATCGGTCTATAATGAACAAATCGTATGTTCCGAAATTGGAATGCGAAATATCCAGACGTGTTGAAAAGATACACATCAGTAAAACTGAATATTTTGACACAGAATCCAAGTCCATTAGTGAAAATGTGGGGGAGTAGTGTCATAGAAATCCCATAAACAAATATGCAGTGAATTGAATTGTTGGGATATTTGGATAAAAACATCGCCAAAAACATTAAAGATGAGATGTTTATAAGGATAACAAGTAGGGGGATGGAGCTAAAACCCACACATAAAAAGGATGTTCATAGCGGTAACTCATCCATGATGACTTGAGGATCCCAAGAACTTGGTTCGACGAGATAGAGACTAACTAAGTCGCGTAAGCTTTTCGATTCCACGAGACTTGAAAAATATACTCGAATCCCTTCAAGTTCAAATTTCACCTTCAGGTGAATAAACCTGATGACGTGTGGTAAGATTAAGCTTAACAACTTTTAATGATTCTTATACCTATAAAAGGTGGGGTATTGCAGGGTACTCTTGATGGGAGATCACCTATATAAGTGTAAAGTGTGGCCGCTTCAACTAACATTTCAGTACACACTTATGAATCCGAGATATGGTCCAAGGCCGAAATGGACAACAACATGAGAACTAAAAGAGTATTAGAATCGTTATTGTGTTAATGTCATTGTCTTGGTTTACACAAAAAAGTTGACCAGTTCAAGACATCGCGTTCATTGAGCAGCAAGTAAATCTGATGACATCTTACTACGGAAGGTTCAAAGCCACAAGCTACCTATCCCGATGCAATAACGGTTCATCTGAACTTTCTTAGGTTTGCATGCATTAATTCCATTCATGTGGGGGATTGTTGGAATTTTTGGTTTTGACCAAATAATTAAGTGACATTAATAATTCATTTTGTGGAAATGAATTTAGTGGATTTGAATTCTCAAAACCAAATTTGGGTGAATGAGAAATTAATGTCATTTAATATGTGGATAAATACATTTATGAATGTATTTATTATGGTAATAGTAATAAATTGTGACAAAAAGATTTTATTCCAAAAGATTTATCTTTTAGGAAATTGACTCATACCTTTTGGTGAATAGTTGTCAATTTCTAAAGGTTGCGACTTTTGAAAAAAAATGAAGTTTATGGTAAAGACTCACAACTATTACCTATGACTTTTGGAAGTCTATATAAAGACCCAACATTGTGTTGGGATTATAATTGAAAAAGTATGATTTTTTACTTTGTATAATAAACCCAATTTGAAATGACTTATTTCATGAAAAAATAAATTGTTTAACATCCATGCTTTTAAATATGATTGAATTTTATATATTTTTTAGATAAATTGTTGGAAAACAATTAAATGCCAAATCATCACATTCCCACCATAGTTAATTTAGTGATACCGGATCATATATTCAAATTAAATTCTCCCATCCAGATCCCCTTGTAAATAAAAAGTACGCCATTCAGATACCTAGATCCCAAGGGAATGAACAAATCAAAGGTTGAGGTGTAATCTCAACCTAGTTTGAAACCAAACAATCTTATTACCCAAACTCATGAGCGGTGATCTTGTTGAATAGGACCCTGAGGAGGATAAATTCTAGGTGAACAAGGAAGAATTAGAGGGCAGAAATGGTTCGTTGTTTCTTAACCTTCGATAAGTTAAATAGGATCGTGGGATTGGTAACTATTGCTTTGACTTATCATGGGTAGGAATAAGAGATTCAATACTTTTTATCTTGGGCAATATTATTGGTCACATGTGAGGAAGCTAAGATTTAATAAGAATGAATCGTAACAACTACGCTTGCTTGATTTTCCCCTTTGGGAGGTTCATAAGTTTTATCATACCAAATCTTGCAAGTGGAATTAATTAGAAGAGATGGATAATAATGTTGAATTGTTCTTAAAATCGACAAGGAAAAAGATATTAATTACCAAACCCCTGCTTTTGGCTTGAATTAATGGATTAGATAATCTTAAACACTAAAAATAATGAAGGGAGCCATATTGAATGATAATATGGGTTAAGATTGATAAAATATTAATTATGTAGTGGGATTAATTAATATTTATGGGCTTGAATTATATTGTGGCTCAATATTAGATATTCAAGATCCATTAGAAGGTTCAATCTTAATTCTCCTAAAGGCCCACAATGCCCAACATATAGTCCAATAACGAAAAGGTGATTAAAATAAAATAAATATTGTTGCTTAATTTTCCAAGTATTATTTTGAAATATATAGATATGTTGGGAGAAAGATTTTCTTTGAATTTTGTTATGGAATGAAGATATGTATTTTTGGAATACAAGATTATCTCATTAAATTCAAGAAATCTCCCACTATTTATTTATATAGTAAATTAAAAAAAGATGAAAATATAATGGGCAAGAAAGATTTTCTTGATTTCTTGAAAAGATATTATGGAAGATATGTATTTCTTGAAATACAAGAATATCTCATAAATTCAAGAAGATCCAAATCTTGGATTCTTGCACTAAAATTTTCAAAAAAATCCATATATTAGAGGAAGTGGGATTTTTTGTGGAATATTTTAATTATGGGAAAAAGAATATAGGAGATATATTCAAGATTTCTTGGTGTGTATTAAAAAGTCTTTTCCCACATTGAAATATCACTCAAAATTTCGACCACCCTCCCCTCTTATAAATAGGGGATGATTAGTTCATTCCCAAATACAATTTCATGTCTTTGGAAATATTAGCAAATCCACGTAATTGGTGCAACAAAGTTTATTTTTTCCTTTTGTTAATTGTTCATCGAGTATCCTGGATAAATTGGATTGTCGAGCAAGGGCTAAGGGAATACTTGGGAAGTCCTTTTGGTTAGTCCGTCCACCAAAAATTAATAATTCATTTTTGGAAATGAAATACTTTCACGAATAAACCGTAGATTTCATGTATCGTAGAATTTTACGTCTTTTTTTATATGCATGATATGTTGTTGCAATTATTATTTGAATTAATATAGGATTAATTCATGCTAGTAATAATTAATGAATTAAATTTGTATTTAAATAAATAGATAAATTCATTTCCCAAAACATTGTTCATTTCATTCGTTTAAATCGGTTGATTGATTTCAATAATCAATTTTACATCGATCAAAATGACAACTTTATGAGTTGTCAAGATTTTCAACTACAATATGCATACATTGTTGGGATAACATATGCCAGGATCTATCGGGATGACCTCATAAACACAAATTTAAATTAACAATTATTACTAGCATGAATTAACCTAAGTGAATTCAAATAATAATTAATCGACAACGACATACAAATAATATTTCACGTAAAAGATCTAGCATTCGAGAATTTCTAGAAGTTTCGTAAACATACCCATTGGAGAGGCGATCACGGACATGATCAAGTATGGATACCACATTGTTCATTCTCACTCAGTATTCTCAAGTCCTCGTTCAATAAACATGGAAGGTTCTCCAATGAACAATTTATAAAACAAAGGAAAAATAAACAATTGTTGTACCACCTTTGTGGATTTCTAATATTTTCAGGCTTCCAGCACATGGAATTGTAGGGAATGAAAAAATTCATCCCCTTATTTATCTGGGGGGGAGGGGTTATAGGGTTATACGTGAAAGTATGTTATATATATTTAAATATATAACACTTAAGCATACTTTCACGTATAACCCTATAAACCCCCCCCCCCCCATATAAATAAGGGGATGAATTTTTTTCATTCTCTACAATTCCATGTGTTGGAAATATTAGAAATCCACAAAGGTGGTGCAACAAATTATTTAATTTTCCTTTTGTTTATAAATTGTTCATTGGAGAACCTTCCATCGGGGTTATTGGACGAGGACTTGGGAATACTTGATAAATATTTTTGGTGGGTAGCCAGTTACTTGATCCTGTCCGTCTCAACGGTTGTCTCTTCAACGGGTACATTTACGTAAACTCCTAGAAATTCTGCATGCTAGGATTTTTTACGTGAAATATTATTTGCATGTCGTTGTTGGATTAATTATTATTTGAATTCACTTAGGCTCCATTTGGATGGATGGATTTGGAAATCCATGAATTTTACACATAAATCATACTCTCCAATGGATTTACAAATACTTAGATATTAGAGTTTAGGGAAGAGGATGAAGGGGGAGAGGGGGAAGGGGTGGAGATGAGGAGATTTCACAAATGACTAGGTTTTGATGAGGATTTGAAATCCCTCCATTTTAAACTAGCTTCTCAAATCTAAGTATTTGTAAATCCATTGGAGAGTGATGATTTGTGTGTGAAATCCATGGATTTCAAATCCA
This sequence comes from Stenogyne calaminthoides, assembly GCA_037126765.1. Classification (NCBI taxonomy): domain Eukaryota; kingdom Viridiplantae; phylum Streptophyta; class Magnoliopsida; order Lamiales; family Lamiaceae; genus Stenogyne; species Stenogyne calaminthoides. Next base: position 6,890,125 of record JBBCBC010000033.1, read on the forward strand.
TCCATCCAAATGGAGCCTTAGGTTAATTCATGCTAGTAATAATTGTTAATTTAAATTTGTGTTTATGAGGTCATCCCGATAGATCCTGGCATATGTTATCCCAACATCGGGGGGGGGGGGGGGGGGGGGGGGCGCATGCCCCCCTACCTTGTAAGGTGGCTCCACCTCTGGATGGATGGATGAATTTTTATACGTCTATTATGGATGTATTTATACACCTTATGTTAAAAGAATGAAATTGTATTTCATTAATGTATAATTAGAAAAGGGTAATCAATATTAATAAAAAAAATAAGAATACTAATAAGAAATGATTTAAATCAATCTTGCTGCATGCATGTATGCATTATATTAAAGTAACATTTTAAAAATTGGTACACTTCATCTTCAATAATGATAATTGTTCAATTGAAAAGTGATACCAATTATAAATTTTATCTTTTATTTAATATTTTTCGTACACTCAAATTACAAATCCTAGATTCATTACTGTCCATGACATGATTGTAATTTTTTTAAGAGAATAAAAGATTGTAATATTAGAAACTAAATAAATAGTATCACTTCAGTTTCGAAGCTGTCATATAAAATAGTAAAAAAAATAATCTCTCCGTCCACAAAATGTGTGCTCGTTTGTTTGGGCACAAGTTAAAAAAAAAAAAGTAAAATAAAGTAAGTAGATAAAGTAAAGGTATTATAGGATAATGTGAGTTGTTTGTGAATAAAGTTGAGTGATAATTTGAGTAATTAAGTGATGAGTTGAAGGGTGAAGATAAAATGATGGTTGTCATAAAAGGAATTGACACACTTTTGCCTTTCGGTGGAAGGACAAATAAGACAAGCAAACACATTTTTGGTGGACGGAGGAGGGAGTATTAAATTATTGAAATGATAGATATACATTAGTGTGTAAAAGGATCAGTAGTAACAATAAATTTAGCTTTGGATCCGTTAATTCAGTTGAAACCATAGCATGTTGAGAAGGTATTTTATATGCGACATGAACTTGTTAATGCTTGGAAGGTGATTTGTCTTACTTCGAAAATGTTATTGCACATATAAACTTGTTGAAGCCGACTTTGAAGGTTGCAACCCTAATTTGGTACGAAAGGACTATCAACTCTTTAGCTAAATATGATTTTACAAATTTTTCTCTTACATCTTTTTTTGTTGAGATCGAGTTTATTCTGACTTCCAAGAAACATTGTATAGTCTGAGTCTAAGCTTCAAATCCCCATATCCCCATGATTATTAATAGAGAGTTATTTTTATTTATGTGTTGATGTCTCATTAATTACTTTTATATATGTATTTTTCTTTATTTGATTAATTATAAGGATAAATTACAATTAGATACATGGTGGGCACACATATTACATTTCAATACAAGCAAAATCCTTCATTACAACTAGGTACAAAATAGGGTCTAAAAAATCCAAAATGCCCCTCGTCACCCACACAAAACCCTTTTATTCAGATTTTGACCACCCTCTCTCATAAAATATTTCACTCTCTCTCTCTCTTCCAACTCTTCTCTCTCTCCCGGTTCAAAAATCTCCTCTCTCTCTCTCTACAAATTTCAGATCCATCCTCACGATGGAGGCTCACGACGGAGGGCTACGAGGACGAGGCTGTTGGAATTTAGAGGCACGTAAACACGTAATACATGCTCAGCGGAATTGAACAGTTCACCAACAACAAACATATAATTGCATAAACGATTACGAATAAACATAACAAGAAATCTTACAGTAATTCGAGAGCGGATTTCTCAATTATGGTATCCACGTAATCTCCGTTCACAGACTTGCACAGATTTGTCTGAATCCCGAGATTAATTTGCTAGAAAAATTCTAACTATAAATTTTATGGAGAAAATATGAACTAACGTTGTTTGTGAATTCCCAAGAGCTCATATATAGAGGAAAGACTCAGCTTAACTCTTAAGCTAACCTGATTGGAAAATAAAATTCATAATCTTTATTTAAATAAATCTCTTAGATTTATTTCCCACATATAAAATCTCCACGGATTTAATTCTCATATATGTCAAATCTCTACGATTTGATTCCATATATATTAAATCCTATAATAATATTTCATATATTATTATTGAAAATTCCTATTTAATTAAATCCAATGTAATTAAACACTAATAATAATTAATTCCAAATTAATCTATTATTAATTAATTCTCTATAAATTAAATATTAAATCGAATTTAACATTTAATCAACCAACTATAATCCGTAAAAGGGAACTACTTGTTGTGTGACCCATAGGCCCTCATATATCGAGTGATTAGTCAAAATAATGGTCTTAATTGAACCCTAGACAATAAATCAGTCATTCTCAATATATGAGGTACGTTGCGAGAAACGTGCAACTACCTGTACCTGTAACATGGGCTATTACGATTTTCTAATTTCATTCACGAATACTCGATTAGTCTTGAACATGATGAAGTGTCTATTCAAATAATTTAATCAATTTATCTCTAATCACTAATTGATCACTCATGTCACACTTGGCTACAAAGTCCAAGTTGACGTGCATTGGCAAATGACTTTGATCCAATTATGATGAGAAGATGAGTATTCTCTCTAAATCCACTTTGAGGAATGAATCATTTTCTTGGCTCAACTACCACGCACATGCACTTCGTGATGAACTCAATCCAAGCCATATCTACCCATGGAAGGGTGCAAGCATCGGTCATGATCAAAGTTCATCACTCCATACATGTCGTGCGTATTGACCTCAAGTCAAAGGAGTATCGCATCGCTCCCACTAACCGAGACACCGGTAGACACATATAGTGGAACTACATCAAACGGTTTTTCGGATGGGTATACCAATACCCTCTAAGATATTTGTGCATCCATCATGAGATACCTAGTATCTCGTAGTAAGTGAGATCTTACTACACTCTCTAAGAGTATGATGCATATCGCACACCAATCTTCATTGCATCATCAATATCTCATTTTTGATGATCCTAGATCGGGGCTATTTGAGAATCATGCTTAGGTCATCTGAGTTCTTACACACTCAATGACAACAATGACTCAAGGGAACACAGATAAGAACAAATGCAAACAATCAAATATAATATTCTAATAAGTGTAACGCCATACATTTAATATTAAATAAACAATAATATTAAACCAACACTGAATATTATCTTAGCATTATGTCCTTACAATGGATTGTCTCTAGGACACTAACATTAACAGAGGCGGCGGAGGGGCTGTGTAGCGGTAGTTGCGGTAGTGGTGGTGGTGGGGTTTTCGACCTTTTTACACAGTTTGGGTGTCATCTTCCTTGATTTGCCGCCGACATCGATTGGGTTTTCGTGGAGATGGAAACGATGGTAGGTGGCGATGGGAATGGTGGTTGCGGGCGATTTATGATTGTGGTGGATCTGTGACGCCGCCACCTTCGAATCTTGGCGACTTGTGACTCGGTGAGTTCGAGTAGGCTGCTGGATCTGGTGGCGCACAGCGGTGGCGGGGTGTTGGTAGCGGTGGTTTTGTGAGGTGGCGATGGTGGTTTTGTTATGAAAACCCCCATTGTAATTGGACGATACTTTGAGACAGTGATTGTGATGACTATTAGGTGTTGGGTTTTTCTGAGGGGTTTTTGAAATAGACGGAAGAAAAGATCCAAGAACAGGGTTGAAAAACTCCTCAACATCTACTTTTGTAAAGGGGGTTGTGCGGAGGCGGCGGTTGTTTTGTGGTGGATTCAATTTTTTTGCACAGATGTAAATTCTTATTGGGTATAATATGTATTTTGTGTAAATATTTTTTGCACAAATTAATTTTTTTGGATTTTCCATATGTGTTGGTGATAGTGTGGGGGTATGAATGGTGGTGGTTTGTGGTGGGATTCAATTGATTTTAAGATTTTTTTTTAAAGATGAGAAGGAGATGAAGGGTTTGGAAACATATTACTAGGATTGACATGGTGGTGGTGGATTCTGGATTTTGGTGAAAATATTTTTGAATTTCTATAGCAAATTTTTTGACTTTTGTGCAAATTTCTTTGTTGATGATGAAAAATATACTAGTAAGAAGAAATGATGGTAGGTTGGTGGGAAAAATTCAAAATCGATGAAGGAGGGTGAAGAAATGATAGCAAATTAGATGAAAGGAAGTAAGTTCTGCAGTTTCTTTTGCATTTGCAAAGAATTTTTTTGCAGCTTGTGCAATTTTTTTTAGCATTTGTATAGAAATAAAGAAATAAGAAGGAAGAATCTGCAATTTTCTAATGAAATTTGAAATTTAATAAAATATTTTTTTTAAATGATGTAAATATTTTAAATTGTGTAAGAAATTATTTGTCTGTGCAAAAAAAATGAACACTAAAAGGTCTAGTCGATGAACAATACCGACAGACTTCTTATTTTTTTCATTAAGGGTATTTTAGTCTTTATAGGTGTCAAATTGTATCTAGTGGTAACATGGGGTTTTGGGTGTATTAGATTGTAATAAAAGCTTTCACTTTGTATTGGAATGAAATTCTCTCTAATTGTAAATGTGTGTCTAATGTGACATCAAAATAATAAATTTATGATACATGTGACCCTATTATATTGAGGTTGAGTAAAATGAATTTGTAGGTCCTTTAAGCGGTTTTTTAAACCACAGGTTCAGAGGGGAGGGTGAATAGACTTCTGAAAACTTTTTCGTGCAGATCAGGTGTGATGACAGTTTGTCTGATTAGAGTGCAAGTGAATCAGTTTGGACTGATATCCAACTTACTGATCGCCTGAGGGCAGATCAATTTGGTATCGTGGGATTAATTAATATTTATGGGCTTGAATAATATTGTGGCTCAATATTGATAATTCAAGATCCATTGGAATGTCAAATCTTAATTCTCCTAAAGCCCCCGAAGAAGCCCAACATATAGTCAATAATCGAAAAATGTGTTTAAAATAAAATAAATATTGTTGCTTATTTTTCCTAATTATTTTCGAAATTTATGGATAAAAAGGGAGAAAGATTTTATTTGAATTTTGTTATGAAATGTAGATATGTATTCTAGGAATACAAGATTATCTCATTAAATTCAAGAAATCTCCCACTTGGTTATTTATAAAGATAATTTCAAAATTTTGAAAGATAAATGGCAAGAAAGATTTTCTTGATTTTGTTGAAAAGATATTATGGAAGATATGTATTTCTTGAAATACAAGAATATCTCATAAATTCAAGAAGATCCAAATCTTGGAATCTTACCTATTATTTTCGAAAATACTCCATAACAAAGAGTAGGTGTGATTTTGTGGAATATTATAATTATGGGAAAAAGAATATAGGAGATATATTCAAGATTTATTGGAGATCAAGAAAAGATTTTCCCACATTGTTTTTGCCCTAAAAATTCGACTACCTCTTACTTTCTATAAATAGGGGATGATTCTTTTTCATTCCAAAGATAATTCCATGTCTTTGGAAAAATTAGTAAATCCACAAAGGTGGTGCAACATAATTTATTTTCCTTTTGTTAATTGTTCACAAGTGTCCTACCAACGGATAATCGAACAACGATTAAGGGAATCTTGGGAAGTTTCTTTTTGGTTAGTCTAATCAACCGGATCATTTTGTCATCCCAAAGGTGACGTTCACGTAAACTCGTAGAGAATTTCGCATGCGTAGGATTTACGTGAATTAATTATATGCATGATATGTTGTTGGATTATTATTTGAATTAATATAGGATTAATTCATGCTAGTAATAATTATAAGAATTAAATTTGTATTTAAATATTCACCCCGAATAGATCTGTGCAACTTATTCCCCAACAAATATAACATCAATCGCTATTAAATATTGATTTAACATAAAACAAAAATCTCACCCTACCAAAATCACAAAACAAACACATACTTTTACTATTTACCAGGATTTTCAAATCCATAGAATTTCGAAGTCATGACTTCCCCTGCACACCTAAATCCCGAAACAAACATACGCCTATTGTTTAGGGTGTTTAGGTTTTCAGATTTGGTTTTAAAATATGGTTTTTTTTGGGTTCTATTCTGCTATCATATTATTTTTATATGGAATAAAAATTCTTCTCATCCTTTGATCTTGTTGTATTATCTTATCAACTAATCTCTTTCAAATTTCTGGCTTTCAAAGAGCAGCATCTTCGTAATTTAAGTTATTTATTTACATATATAACCGGCTCCATTTGAATGGATGAATTTGTAAATCCATAAATTTCACACATAAATCATACTCTCCAATAGATTTATAAATACTTGAGAGTTACAGAGTTTAGAGAAGAGAGTGAAGGAGGATAGGGGGAAAGGTAAAGATGAGGAATTTCATAAATTACTAGATTTTGATGAAGATTTGAAATCCCTCAATTTTAAACTAAATACTCAAATCTAAGTATTTGTAAATTCATTGGAAATGGGTGATTTGTATGTAAAATTCATGGATTTCAAATCCATCCAAATGAAAGTAAATTCAAGAGTGCATTTAACACCTCGAAGAATAACTGTGAATAAATTCTTAGGATGCTAATAAGGGATCTTTTACGGTCAATAACGGTTTCGTCCTTCCTAATGTTAAGAAACTCTTTGATTACAATTGGATCAATAATCCAACTTATAATTTTAATTTTAAATGATTACACTTTGCACTAGTCCGTTTGTAATGTGCATACTACAATCGCACTGAATCGCTCTACTAATAAATTAAATTAATATTTATAAAATGACAAAATTATCCCAGACCCAGATTCGGACCCTGACAGGACTCGAATTCACCCGGCAGGACCCAAACCAACAATTGGACCTAGACCCGAACCGCACCGGACCTGGGTCCAAACCCGACCCCGATCTTGACCCGAACCCAGATCCAGACCTAGACCCAAACCGGACCCAATCTGACACGAACCTAGATCCGACCCTGAACCCGAATCTGGATCGGACTGGACCCAAACCATATTGAGCTCGAGCCCATACTCAGATACAAACTCAAATTCGAACCCAGACCGGACCTGGACCCACACCCGCACCCAACCCGAACCCAAGCCCAAACCCTTACTAGGACTTGGATTCGGCCCGAACCCAGACCCAACCAGGGTCATGGAGAGGTTGGGGAGGGTTGCAGGCTAAGTTCAAGATCGTGAATTAAAATTTTTAAATTTATGAATATTATATTTTTATTAAAAAAAATGTTATAAGAATATTTTAGTAATTTTATTATTTTTATTTAAAAAAATTAATTATTTAATCTTATAGTGAAACAATATCGGCCATGACGAAATTAAATGACGTGACAACTTTTTATTGAACGTTTAACGTCAGGAAGGGTAAAACCCTTTCTAACCGTAGAAAAGCACTACTAATAATGCATTAACTAAATACACAATTCTTTGGGTTATCATATTTTTCTATAGAGTTAATTACAAATTGTAATCTGTACTATTATTTGTTTTTACAAATTCTAATTTGTACATTTTTTTAACCAAATATAATATGTACTAAAAATTGTTCGATTTCAATTCGAGACTCGTTTTTTGTTAAACTTTCCGGCTAAATATCGTCTATAAATGATATGTTGTATACCACAATGTTAAAAAATATTTTAGCAAACGTCAAATTGAAAAAAAATGATAGAAAGATTTCAAAAATAATGAATCGGGGTTAGAATCTATCACTTTTTACTAGTACAAGTTGCAATTTATTAAAAAAAATAAAAAAATTGCAAATTGTAAAGAGAGTTAATGGTAAAAGTTGCAATTTGTTATTAACCAATTTCCATAAACTATTTTCATTTTTGAACACGTGTACCTGTAATATATACAAGTTGATTGTTTTTAGTACATCACATGCATCTAAGTGATTAACCAATATATATAGACCACACAAACGAATCCAATTAATTAGATGCTCGATTTCTGTATATTTCAAAACAAGCAACAACTTCACGGTTTAAACACACATGTAGGATCTGTTTTGATATTTAATCAAGCTGAAACATTATACAGATTTTCATGTCCAAAGCATCACTAATAACCATATATACACAAGATAATACATACATAATATTCAGCATCATCACTAATAACCGTATATCTACAATACTGCAGACAACTAAACCTTAGCAAACATAATATATGCAAATAGAGCATGCATCATGCATATACAACACAAGTAAATTATTATTACACAATACCTGTATGTATAACTAGCTGCCATATCTTCTTCATGACAAGTTTCTAGTGTGATTTAGTAAGCACTGCAGTCACAGTTGAGACCATGGACTCCACGCCACAAATGTCGCGACCCCTGCAGATCTTATAGTACCCCTCCTCTCCCCAGCTTTCTCCCCACGAGTTCTTTATGATCCAGTACGGCTTCTCCTTGAAACGAATTGGAGCATACCCAGCCGAACCATATCCCACGATAACAACACCGTGATCCAATGATTTGCCGCAAATGTAAGGGCACGAAACTCCCTTTATGTATGTCTGCATCCAAGCTGCATTGATCCCCACTGCATATCAAGATACAAACGGGTTATATATCTCATGTTAGGTGAGCTAGTATAAAAGAAACAGTTAATTGCAAAATAAATCATGATCTTTCACGTTACTCCAATTACAATATTTGTTTCTAAAAGTTGCAATTCGGTACACGACCTTCCAAATTATCGCAATTTTATCACATGACTATTTTCTGGCAAGTCATGGTAACGTCAGTGTATAGAATGGCAAAAAGATTAAAATGATAAAAATATTTTTATGTAACTGAAACAATAAGAGAACGAAGTCTTGTACGGATCAAGTGCACAATCCAACTCAAGAGCATTTTTAAATGGTATTAGTTATTTTACTAAAAGGTATTAGTTGTGTGCAGTTGCACCATATAACTAGTGTACAAGAGACTTACTCATAAGAAAAGGTTGCTTTTGTTTGTAATTTTTTTTAAAGATTTTCCAGATACCATGTTAGCATAAGTTGCCGGAAAATAGTGATATGACATAATTGTAAAAAAAAAAAAAAAATTGCGTATCAAATTGCGAATTTAAAAAACATATGTTGTGATGAGAAAAATGTGAAAAGGTTGCGACTTTTTATGCAATTAATCCCCAAAAAAAAGGAAAAAGCATGAGATTATTTGTAAAGGTAATCAAGAAACATTCTTGTGAAGTCATCTGGTACCTGCAAGAGGGCCGTGTTTAACAAGATTTGCAGCGATTTGATCGTCATCTATAGAAACCACACTAAAGTTTGATACACCTGCAGCGATTTTGTTCTCGTTGAATTTGCAAACACCATTGGTTCCAGTGTAAGGATAGTCCTTCTCACTTTGGAGTCCGCCAGCTTTGAGAGCATATTCAAAGGCATTATTCATTAATCCACCATCACAACCAGCATCACAAGACCCATATTCATCTGGATCGCACTGCAAAGGAAGTTAAGAAGGTTTCTCAATTAAATCATGGAAATAGTTGAACCTAAATAACTTACATTGGTACCTAAGTCATTATGTTCGTGCAATATAGTAATCTCTGTTAATTAAAGATTATATCCCTTCATGAATTATCTTCAATAATGACTATATAATATATCTCAAAGTTGTTCAGAATGGAAACTAAAGAGCCCCCATCACTCCAACATGCAAATCGATCTGCTACTGATTTTTATTGTAAGCTAAATAAACTGGGATTCTGCTGTCTATTTATAAGCGTGCTGTGAACATTATTATTTTCTTACAATTACAATATTGTCGAAGCCGTTCATAAAAGATTCAGGTGAAGAAGTAATATAAGTAAATATGTATCATGCAAGATATTTGTCCCTGCATACGATGATGATAACTTCTAGAAAAAACTCTTAATTGTACTATGCAACTTAAGTGTTCTTCTTAAATGGTATTAGTCGTTTTGCTAAAATGTAGTATTAGTTAGTTATTAGTTGTTCTCGCTGAAAGTATTAGCTATTTCACTGAAAAGTATTAGTTGTATACAGTTACACCGTACAACTGGTATACAAGAGTATTACTTTAACTATTAACGGTTTAGATAATTTGAAGATGGTATACGCCACCCTGTAAAAAAGAACAGAGTTAAAATTCCGAGATATCTCAAACGACTGGTAAAAGTAAGAACTATATTAACTTGTGTAGCATTCTTGAATGTGGCTCAGGATCTAACCTTATGATCAAATATTAAAAAAAAAGAGCAATGAATTTATACTCCACATTAAGCCATCAATTCATAAATTTACTTATGTAAACTCAGTAGAACAAACCTCATGATCACAATCCACAAGCTGCTGCTCACTTAGGCTCACAAGCTCCCCTGTTGCTAAATAGTGTGCTCCTTCAAGCGCACCAGTTGTACTAAATGACCAACAAGACCCACAAGATCCCTGTTTAAAACCTCAACCAAATTAGCTTCAATCGAATAAACAACGCCTAAGCATAAAGATAAACCCGCATCTTAAACAGTTTCTAGACATGTCATATATGCACGATGTTTCTATTGTGGATTTTAGGGCACTGATATAATTTCATCTTCAAAATCCCCAATTTAGAATTACAGAAATTTGTTAAGATCTATGACGAATAAGGTTATTATATCCACACTATTTTTACCCAGAAGTAAACTACTTGGAGAATAAATTAAATTAATCGATTAAACAGGTAATTGCATGCTTGACGAAATCTTCAATTGAAAAGGAATTCGCGTCAGTTAAAGTAGAGTTAAGTCATACCACAGCGAAACAAATTGCTCACTCCAACAAAACCTCAAGTCTAAATTCGAACCTGGTCTTTAACGCCGGTAACGGCTCCATGATCTCTCCAGTCAAAATCCGCCGGCAGATCCTTAGTCGGCAGCACCGGTGCCTTGTGAGCGTCCGACGGAAGCTTCAACCGCGGTTTGTGCAGCCCTAAGTAGCTCTTCTCGAACTCCAACGGCGTCAGGTCGGAGAATTTGGTGACGCCGTGAACGGCGGACGGATCGAGCAGCTGGCGGCGCTTGGCGCGGCGCAGGTTAGCCTTGAACACTGAAAACCTGTGGTCGTGCTCCTCCTGGGTGGCGTACGTTTTGCCATACTTGGCTTTGAACAAGGAAAAATGATGCTCCGCGTGTAGGAGCTGGTCGGCGGCTTCCACGCCGTCGGACACGACTTGCCGGATCAGAGGATCGGCGGCGGAGGCGACGTCGGAGATAGTATTTTGAGAGGCGAGTGCGCAGGATAAGAGAGTTAGGGCGAGGAGAAAATGGAGAGTCAAAGAAGCCATGATCGGAGTGGAGATATTTTTCGGCTGATTGGGGAGTGAGTTTATAATGTCACGGAAAATATGATTATTGGTGGACTTTCAGCCACTGCAATTAGGACACGTGTCGTCTCGTTATTGTTTGGATTTAGATTGAAAGTCCAAATCACGAGTTTAGACTTTCCGGGAGTTTCTTATATAAAGCCAGAATTGTTTAGCGAAAAAATCTACTATGTGATATTATTAGAAAGTTTGTCATTTTTAAGTAGAATATTTCTTTTACAATTTTTCCTGAAAACGATGCTACATTTTACGTGTAACTTTTTATTTTAAAATTATACACTTATCTTTAAAAGTGATAATTGTAGCCGTAACTATTTCAAACAACACGGTCCATGATTAGAGGCGGAGAAAGGAGGATATAATTGTACTCCAAAATAAAATGTACCCCCTTAGAGCATTCATAATAATCCATTTAAGTAGTGTTTAAAATCATTATGAATAATTTTTAAATTGGAGAGAGAGTGTCATTCATTTAAACATATGTATGGAGAGATGAAATATTTTTGCACAAAAGTGGGTAGAAATAAGTGTTGGAATTTTTGGTTTTGACCAAATAATTAAGTGACATTAATAATTCATTTTGTGGAAATGAATTTAGTGTATTTGAATTCTCAAAACCAAATTTGGGTGAATGATAAATTAATATCATTTCATATGTGGATAAAATACATTTATGAATGTATTTATTATGGTAATAGTAATAAATTGTGACAAATAGATTTTATTCTAAAGGATGTATCTTTTAGGAAATTGACTCATACCTTTTGGTGAATAGTTGTCAATTTCTAAAGGTTGCGACTTTTGAAAAAAATGAAGTTTATGGTAAAGAGTCACAACTATTACCAAACTTTTTTGTAAGTCTCATATAAAGATCCCACATTGTTAATTTCATTTCATCGTTTGATTGATTTCAATAATCAATTTTACATCAATCAAAATGACAACTTTATGAGTTGTCAAGACTTTCAACTACAATACGCATACATGACATTTTAGATTGTAGTTTCTGCATTAGGGTCGTGTCAAGAAAGTTCCGAATACTTGAGTCCGTTCGCTGATAGTTTTCGATTCGTAGTGCGGCGGTCGAAAAGTTTTAAAGTCGTTGTATCTTGGGGTTGATTGTCATGAAAATCCGATTGTTGGAAAAAAATTAATTGATGTGTGTAGACGAAGATGACTATGCACGGGAAAATATCGTCTTACGATTGTTGGAAAAATTAATTGGATGTGTGTAGACGAAGATGACTATGCAGACACTGACACGGTAAAGTCGAGGCAAGAGTTGGACGGTGGCGGTCTGGTGACAATACATCGATTCGAAAAAGCCTTTGATTATTGGCTCTCTCCGGCATGTCGAATCTGTCATCCCTGAGTTCATCTATTGTGGCGTTGATGAGAGGGAACAGAAGTGGCATGATGGGCCAGTGTATTTCTTCCTCATTCTCAATTGGACGCGGTGGTTCAAGTTGAGAGAGGAGGGATTTGAATCACAACGGTGTTGGAAATCTCTTAATATTTCTGATGCACATTGACTCTGGATGGCCACCGCTAAAGATGGATGGGTTTCGTGAAACCGCTTTTCTTTCAAATGCCAATCTTCTTTTTTACCTTTAAGAAAAAAAAAAGAGGCACAACGAAGGCATCTATTCCATACAGGACAATGGTTCACAGGGATTGCAATGTGAGACGGTGGTTCTCGCTGTAAAAAAAATGTTGTGCCGGTCAATTAATTTGGGCCTACACATCCTTAGGTTGGAATTGGCAAAATAAATTGACGGTACTTGGGGGCCAATATGAATAGGTCACTTGGTTGATCTTGTGGGAATATATATCACATTGAAGATAGGCTATAATAGAACTAAATGAGATTGCAACTTGTCCAATTATTAAATAGGCCCAATCATGTTGGGCCTTATTTAGAGAGTGCAAACTGTGATTTAAATTAAATCCAACGCTGGACTCGTATAATTCGAGATGGGATTATTCAAGAGTAAATGGTGGCGATAAAGGTCTCATTTGTGATTGCGCTTGGCGCAAATTGTGGATTAGATTTAATCCAAAAAGATTGTTGACTCGTATAATGAAGAATTATTTGTGAGTCAAATGTGGCATTACGGGCCCACGTGAAATTAAATTTAATGTTGGTATTTTGACTATTATTATATCAAAGTTTCAAACTCGGATATTTTGGGACTAAGAAAATTATAGATTTTAAGGTCCAACATAGAATTTGAATATGAATTCAAAACATTTGGTTTTCCAATTCATTTAGAGATTGTGTCCAAATTAATATTTGGTGAATATTAATAGAAGGACAAGTAGCTCAAATGTGGGGGATGAAGTCTCGCCACATATACATTCAAATGTGGGAGAAAGAGATATTTGAATGTAAGATGGTTAACAAAGGTGTAGCCTTAAAGCTAAATGAAAAACCTAAGGCAGATGGTGCCAAGTGGAATATCAAGTGATACGGATTTTTTCAATTACGTTATTGGAAAGTCACCACACAAAGAGATAAGATCATAAAGAAAGGATAGAGTAGTCCTACAATTATCTTGAAGTGTGGGGGTGACTTGTAAAGATTCAAGCACTAGCATTGCTTATCGGCCTATATCGGTCTATAATGAACAAATCGTATGTTCCGAAATTGGAATGCGAAATATCCAGACGTGTTGAAAAGATACACATCAGTAAAACTGAATATTTTGACACAGAATCCAAGTCCATTAGTGAAAATGTGGGGGAATAGTGTCATAGAAATCCCATAAACAAATATGCAGTGAATTGAATGATTATTGCATATGGATAAAAACTCGGCCGGTTAAAGATGAGATGTTTATGAGGATAACGGGTAGGGGGAATGGAGCTAAAACCCACACATAAAATGATGTTCATAGCGGTAACTCATCCATGATGACTTGAGGATCCCAAGAACTTGGTTCAATGAGACAACTAAGTTATGAAGCACTCAGTTGCGCACTTGAAAAATATATTTCAAGCTCATTCTCGAATCCCTTCAAGTGCAAATTTCACCTTCAGGTGCATAAACCTGATGACGTGTGGTAAGATTAAGCTTAACAGCTTTTAATGATTCTTATACCTATAAAAGGTGGGGTATTGCAGGGTACTCTTGATGGGAGATCACCTATATAAGTGTAAAGTGTGGCCGCTTCAACTGACATTTCAGTACACACTTATGAATCCGAGATATGGTCCAAGGCCGAAATGGACAACAACATGAGAACCAAAAGAGTATTAGAAACATTATTGTGTTAATGTCATTGTCTTGGTTTACACAAAAAAGTTGACCAGTTCAAGACATCGCGTTCATTGAGCAGCAAGTAAATCTGATGACATCTTACTACGGAAGGTTCAAAGCCACAAGCTACCTATCCCTATGCAATAACTGTTCATCTGAACTTTCTTAGGTTTGCATGCATTAATTCCATTCATGTGGGGGATTGTTGGAATTTTTGGTTTTGACCAAATAATTAAGTGACATTAATAATTCATTTTGTGGAAATGAATTTAGTGGATTTGAATTCTCAAAACCAAATTTGGGTGAATGAGAAATTAATGTCATTTAATATGTGGATAAATACATTTATGAATGTATTTATTATGGTAATAGTAATAATTGTGACAAAAAGATTTTATTCCAAAAGATGTGTCTTTTAGGAAATTGACTCATAACTTTTGGTGAATAGTTGTCAATTTCTAAAGGTTGCGACTTTTGAAAAAAAATGAAGTTTATGGTAAAGACTCACAACTATTACCTATGACTTTTGGAAGTCTATATAAAAACCCAACATTGTTCATTTCATTTCATCGGTTGATTGATTTCAATAATCAATTTTACATCGATCAAAATGACAACTTTATGAGTTGTCAAGATTTTGAACTACAATATGCATACATTGTTGGGATAACATATGTCAGGATCTATCGGGATGACCTCATAAACACAAATTCAAATTAACAATTATTACTAGCATGAATTAACCTAAGTGAATTCAAATAATAATTAATCGACAATAACGTGACAAATAATATTTTCCGTAAAAGATCTGGCAAAACCAAATTTTAAATAAATATAACATATTGGATAAGGCGATTTATGAACTTGACATGATCAAGTATATGGATAGCCACCAAAAGTCCTTCTCAAGTATTCTCAAGTCCTCGTTCAATAACCCCGGTGGAAGGTTCTCCAATGAACAATTTATAAAACAAAGGAAAAATAAACAATTATTGCACCACATTTGTGGATTTCTAATATTTTCAGGCTTCCAGCACATGGAATTGTAGGGAATGAAAAAATTAAAATTATTTATCCGGGGGAGGGTTATAGGGTTTATCGTGAAAATGTTATATATATTTAAATATATAACACTTAAGCATACTTTCACGATAACCCCCTATTTAACCCCATATAAATAAGGGGATGAATTTTTTTTCATTCTTACAATTCCATGTGTTGGAAATATTAGAAATCCCACAAAGGTGGTGCAACAAATTATTTAATTTTCCTTTGTTTATAAATTGTTCATGGAGAACCTTCCATCCGGTTATTTATTGGGACGAGGACTTGGGAATACTTGATAAGGATTTTTGGTGGTAGCGGTTACTTGATCCTCGTTGGCCTCAATGGTTGTCTCTCCAATCTGCACATTTACGTAAACCCTAGAAATTTCGATGCTCAGATTTTTTACGTGAAATATTATTTGCATGTCGTTGTTGGATTAATTATTATTTGAATTCACTTAGGCTCCATTTGGATGGATGGATTTGGAAATCCATGAATTTTACACATAAATCATACTCTCCAATGGATTTACAAATACTTAGATATGAGAGTTTAGGGAAGAGGGTGAAGGGGGAGAGGGGGAAGGGGTGGAGATGAGGAGATTTCACAAATGACTAGGTTTTGATGACGATTTGAAATCCCTCCATTTTAAATTAGCTTCTCAAATCTAAGTATTTGTAAATCCATTGGAGAGTGATGATTTGTGTGTGAAATCCATGGATTTCAAATCCATCCATCCAAATGGAGCCTTAGGTTAATTCATGCTAGTAATAATTGTTAATTTAAATTTGTGTTTATGAGGTCATCCCGATAGATCCTGACATATGTTATCCCAACATCAGGGGCCGGGGGGGGGGGGGGGGGGGGGGGGGTGCATGCCCCCCTACCTTGTAAAGTGGCTCCACCTCTAGATGGATGGATGAATTTTTATACATCTATTATGGATGTATTTATATACCTTATGTTAAAAGAATGAAATTGTATTTCATTAATGTATAATTAGAAAAGGGTAATCAATATTAATAAAAAAAAATAAGAATACTAATAAGAAATGATTTAAATCAATCTTGCTGCATGCATGTATGCATTATAATAAAATAACATTTTAAAAATTGGTACACTTCATCTTCAATAATGATAATTGTTCAATTGAAAAGTGATACCAATTATAAATTTTATCTTTTATTTAATATTTTTCGTACCCTCAAATTACAAATCCTAGATTCATTACCGTCCATGACATGATTGTAATTTTTTTAAGAGAATAAAAGATTGTAATATTAGAAACTAAGTAAATAGTATCACTTCAGTTTCGAAGCTGTCATATAAAATAGTAAAAAAAATACTCTCTCCGTCCACAAAATGAAACATTCATCCCCTATTTATAGAGGGTGGTGGACGAAATTTTGGCAAAAAATAATGTGGGAAAATCTTTTCTTGATCTCCAAGAAATCTTGAATATATCTCCTATATTCTTTTTTCCATAATTATAATATTCCACAAAATCCCACCTACTCTTTGTTATGGATAATTTCGAAAATTATGGGTCAAGATTCCAAGATTTGGATCTTCTTGAATTTATGAGATATTCTTGTATTTCAAGAAATACATATCTTCCATAATATCTTTTCAAGAAAATCAAGAAAATCTTTCTTGCCCTTAATTTATTAAAATTTTCGAAATTCTCTTATAGATAACCAAGTGGGAGATTTCTTGAATTTAATTGAGATAATCTTGTATTCCAAGAATACATATCTTCATTCCATAACAAAATTCAAAAAAATTTTTTTTCTCTTTTATCCATAAATTTCGAAATAAATGAGAAAAAATAAGCAACAATATTTATTTTATTTTAAACACCTTTTTCAGTTATTGGACTACATGTTGGGCTACTTAGGGGGCCTTTAGGAGAATTAAGATTGGACCTTCCAATGGATCTTGAATTATCAATATTGAGCCACAATATTATTCAAGCCCATAAATATTAATTAATCCCACTACATAATTAATATTGTACTATCCATCTTAACCCATATTACAGTCAATATGGCTCCCGATTATTATTTCTTTTTGTTTAAGATTATCTAGCCCATTAATTAATTCAAGCCACTGAAATAGCTTTCCATTAATTAATATCTTATGTCCTTGGTCAAGGAAAGGTTCAACATTATTATCCATACCGGAAACTAATTCCACTTGCAAGGTTTGGTATGATAAAGCTTATGAACCTCCCAAGGGGCAAATCGAACAAACGATTTGTATTGCACCACGATTCTCCGTATTAAATCTTAGAAATCACATGTGACCAATAATATTTCCCAAGATAAAAAGTATTGAATCTCGTTGATTCTCTACCCATGATAAGTCAAAACAATAGTTACCAACCACACGTGATCCTATTTAAGAACTAAGATTAAGAAATAACGAACCATCGAGGTCTAATTCTTCCTTGTTCGATTCAAGAATTTGTCCTCCTGTAGGGTCCTATTCAATGCATCGGTCATGCACTAGTGTAATCTCTTGGTCAAACAAGCCAATCTGAGCCTTACACTTCAACCTTTCACGATGGGTTGTTCATTTCATCTAGGTCGTGAATGGCGACTTTTTAGTTACAAAGGGACATTAATTTAATCTTCGTGATGCGGTATCACTAAATTAACTACAATGTAACACGACGATTTATTGAATAATGAATGCAAAGAAATATATGTAACATTCGATAATATTTAAAGCATAAATTGATAAATAATTTATTTCAATAAATAAAGAAAAAGAAAATTAGGTTTTGATTATACAAAGTAAAAGCATACTTTCCAATTATAATCCCAACAATCTCCCACTTATACTCAAAGTCCGCTTTTAAGTATACTACAAACATTTTCGTGTATGCGTGACATCTAATGTCACCTACATTAACCTAATAATTTCTCCCACTTATACTCAAAGCAGATTGACAATCGGTCTTGACACCCATTCCTTCCACATGTCTCTCTCGAATGTATTGAGGGACCCTTTGTGAATGGATCGCTGGGTTGTATTTCGACGCTTATCTTTTGCCATATCTATATCTCTCTCTTAACGATATCTCGTATAAGATGGTATTTCGCTTTCAATGTGTTTGTTGGCTTTGTGGGCTCGTGGTTCCCTTGAATTTACAACCTGCTTTCGGCATTGTCACAATAAACAAATGATTCGCTTGGCAAATTCGAACCACATCCAAGTCCACCGGGGAAGTTCTTGAGCTAAACCGCTTTTTTCCCCCTCGCTAGCAGTGTGGTGGACTACATATTCAAAATTCCATGGTAGAATCATGACGATTTGCTTGACGCTTCTCCATGTCACGGCTCCTCCCCCATGCAAAACACACTACCAGAGGTAGATTTTCTGGAGTCTATGTCTGATTGGAAATCCGAGTCCGTGTAGCCGATGGGGATTGGACTATCTGACTGATAAACCAACATTCTATCCCGAGTTCTTTTCAGATACTTCAGAATATTTTTAAGCGCCATTCAATGTCTTTTCCCGGGTTACTTTGATATCTTGCCACCATGCCAACGACATAAAGCGGATATCTGGGTCTCGAACACAAACATTGCATACATAAGGCTTCCGACAGCCGAAGCATAAGGAATACCTTTCATGTCATCTATCTCCTTTTGCGTCTTAGGGCACATTTTCTTGGATAGATGGATTCCATGTCTGAAAGGTACGAAGCCTTTCTTGGAATCTTGCATGCTGAATCGTTTCAAGACAGTGTCTATGTATGAAGCTTGCGATAAGCCTATCATCCTTTTCTTGCGATCTCGAGTGATCTTGATCCCAAGGATGTTAATATTCCCCTAAGTCTTTCATATCAAACTGTTTTGAAAGCCATGCCCTTACGTCTGATAACATCTTTACATCGTTCCCGATGATCGGAATGTCATCTACGTATAGTACTAAGAATACCAATGCAGTTCCGACACGCTTTTTATACACACAACTTTCAAACTCGTTTTGATCAAACCCATAAGACTTTATAACATGATCAAAACATTGGTTCCAAGCCCTGGATGCCTGTTTGAGTCCGTAAATGGACTTCATGAGCTTACAAACTAGGTGTTCTTGGCCTTTTTCAATGAAGCCTTGGGGTTGTTGCATATAGATCTCTTCATCAAGACTTCCGTTAAGGAAAGCTGTCTTGACATCCATTTGCCAGATTTCAAAGTCAAGATGCACAGCAATCGATAAGAGAATACGGATGGACTTAAGCATGTAATTCACGCAAAAAAAAGTTTCCTCATAATCGATCCCCTTCTTTTACGAGTATAACCTTTCGCCACTAGTCTTGCTTTGAAGGTTTCCACCTTCCCGTCCGGTCCTCTTTTTCTCTTGTACACCCACTTGCAACCAATGAGTTTGACCCCATTAAGTGGTTCGACTAGTTCCCACACTTTGTTATGAAACATAGAACCCATTTCGGCTTTCATTGCTGTTTGCCAAGAATCTGCATCCTTGTCTTGGATTGCCTCGTCATATGTCCATGGGTCTCGATTCATCTTGTCAGGAAATCAAGTCAGGAGGACTCTCCTATTCCATGAATCTCTCGAGTTCGTCTTACAACCCTCCCATTCTGACGAGGTTAGGTTGTGAAAGTGTGTCGTTTGGTATGTCATCTAGCATGATTGGCATTGAGGTTTGCGTTCTTAGCTCATTTAAGGTAATCTCACATACGGGTCTTCTTTTCGTTCATATAGTCTTCCAAAAATCTAAAATGGGTGCTTATGACCACCTTTTGATCTTTGGGACCATAGAACATACACCCTTTTGTTCCTCGGGGTATCCTACAAACAACCTTAATTACGATCGAGGATCTAATTTTCAAACTTCCTTGTCCAACATGTTTTTTAGGACACAAATTCTCATGTGTGTCTCATATTAGGCTTGCTTGGGTCCACAATTCTTTGGCGGTTTTGGAGGCCGATTTGGATGGCACCAAGTTAGAATGTAAGTCTTTGTTTCAAGGCATGACCCTAGAAACGACTTGGGAAGATCCGGATAACTCATCATAGATCTAACCATTTCCAAAAGAGTTTTGTTTCTTCGCTCTGCAACCCCGATTTTGTTGAGGGGGTTAGGGTGCGATGAGTGGGATGCAATCCTTCATCGATAAGTAGTTCAAAAACTCATCGGCCGAGGTATTCGCCTCCACGATCGGATCGTAGAGACTTGATCGTTTTTTCCTATGATTCTCTGCTTGAGCCTTAAATTCTTTGAATTTCTCAAAGGTCTCGATTTATGCTTCATAAGGAAAATATAACCGCATTCTTGAGTAATCATCAATAAAAGTGACAAAATACTCATAACCTCCTCTTGCTTTGGTTGACATTGGACCACATACATCTGTGTGAACGATCTCTAACACTTCTTTGGCTCTATTCCCCTTGGCTCCAAATGCCCTCTTGGTCATTTTACCCTCCAAACATGATTCGCAGGTTGGAATTGGTTCAACTTTGAGAAACTCCAGTGAACCGTCTTTCACCAACCTTTGGATCCTCTTTGGATTTATATGACCTAATCTTAGATGCCATAGAAGTGTCTCGTTCACGTCTGATGAACGGTTTTCTTTTCTCGGAAATAGTTGATGTGTTATAGGATGCATTTCGTGAGTGGTGTGTGCAGTTAATTGTATAGAGATTTTCCATCAATGTCCTTTGAATCAGATGCACTCATCATTTCAAGAAATGATTTCATTCTTATTAGAAGAAACTAAATTCTATTAATGAACTTAGAAACCGAAAAGTGAATTCTTTCTAAAATTGGGAACATAAAGAACATTTCTTAAAATTAGAACTCTTTGTCTTCAAAAGATGGTGCACTTCTCCCATCGCTTTTCACCGCTCTCGGCATAGCCCATGGGTGATGAGGATCTCATCGCCACTAAGTTGTCGGATCGGTTTGAACCCATAAAAAAACATGATTAGTGGATCCCAGTATCAACTACCCACGAATGAGAAGTATCACCGCTAAACAAGTTTCAACAATTAGGCGTGAGAATTACCTTTCTTTCCATTCCTTTTGGGTGCGGAACAGCCGACCTCCAATGTCCTTTCTCACTATGTGACTTTAAGTACTTCCTCTTTGGATTTTTTTTGACACCACCAAAGATTCGTCATCTTATCATTGCCTTCGCAAAACAGCTTGATTAGTCGATTGCTTATGGCCTTTGGTCACCTTCTTCTTCTTGCCATCCTTGGCCTAGAAGATGAAGAGCGGACCACTTCTTTCAGTCAAATCGAGTTTGGTGCCCCATCAACATCTCTGCTGAGACCAAAAGCTTGCAACAAATCAATGAAGCGAGGCCAAAATGCTCAAAAACTTTTTGGGCAGAGAGTGAAGTACCAAATTCATCTGAGTCTCCAGATTATAATCTGTACTCAAAACTTCAAGTTTGTTCAGATGGGCCATCAATTTTGAGGACGTAATCCCTTACGGGTTTGCCCTCCACCAATTTCAGCGACGACATCTCTCGCAAGGTGATCTGACGAGTCCCGCATTTTTGACTCGTCAGTTGGCTCATCTGATTTTGGTGTGTCAAGAATCCACTTGTGCTTTTGTGCAGTTAGGAAATTTATGTTTCCAATCAATATAGTTTCCATACTTATTTTATTGACTTTAAGTATAATAGCAGTGGATTTAAAAGGTTACGACATGCTGAACTGAAATAAATAATAATATGCATAAGCACAAATATATCACAAGGTTCGATCACATGCATCATATTAAAATCTCAAAAAAAATATGAACATTCATCAGCCAACATCTCAAAACAGTTTAAATAAGCCACGTGTGATGGGTCATTATTTAAACACATTTAAGCATGTTACAAACAAGAACAGTTACAAACCCACTTGACCGATATAAAATTGACAGGGACTTCGGGGAAGTATATGCATATCGATTTTATACCTAAGTAATAACCATGATTAAATATAGGATTATTATTTCGTATTGAACGAGCCTCGTGGGGAAGGTCATCGTCGCCACTAGTAATAATCCACAATCATCCATTTGGAATTCATTCATGTGAAAGCTATCTTTTGACGGTTCCGAGTAGAGAATTTCTCCAAAAGAATTCACAAATAAATAAATCATGGAGGTCAAAATTAATTCAATTTTATTATCCGGAATAAAATTGTCAATTAATTATTTAAACATAATTAGTAATTTTTGAAGGTGAGATTTTTCATTGGGCAACTCTCATGCAAACACATTTAAACAAATTAAATAAAGCATAAGATAGCACAATAATAAATCAAGCAAAACCGAAAAAATAAACATATTGGGCACAAATTATCCAATTGTCATGGTTTGATTTTTTTCTTGGCTTGATCTTGAAGAAACACCATCTTGAATTTCTCCCACACGATCGTCTCGAAAAAATACTCTGTCTCAAACACCACGCCAAGTAGCTTCGCAGATTAGGATGCACGCCCACAATGGCCGGCCACTTGGCCAAGTTCAACCTCGGCGGCCTCGCGCGGCTTTAAAAGGCGTCGCCGCCGAGTTGAGCTTTAGGGGGATTTTTGGTTTTTGGTCACAGCGTACATCTTATCATTGCCCAGAAGCGGCTCGCCGAATTCGATTCTCTGGAAGTTTTCGTGATTGGTTTTAAGTCATCAACATCTCTGCCAAGATTTAATTCTAGCCCGCTCTTCGATGAGGCCAAAATGCTCAAAACTTTTTCGTAGAGGCGCTCAAATTCATCTCGTCCCAGATTATAATATGCGTTAACTTCAAGTTTGTTGATAACCGTTTGGCGACGCGCCGCTAACCTTGCAGCCGCGGTTTTCTGGATTTTGTCCTTTAATTCTTCGTCTCGGTCCTCATTTTTGATCCGGTTATAATTTATTTACAAAAATAAATAAACCTAGATCTAGACTAGTCTATTACATTGATCAAATCAAATAAATCATAATCTACTCATGGATTTTCTAACGAGGCAAAACGAATCAGAACGAATGGAATTAAAAGCCACAATTTATATGCATGCATAAATAAACACATTAAATTCCATGACAATTGGATACCTGCAAAATAGATCTAGCAATTCTACTATCAATTTCAAATTTAATGTCGTGAATTAAATTACAATTTAAAAAATTGAGCAAACCGTGGCTCGATGCGCTTGTTGGGGAATAAGTTGCACAGGTCTATTCGAGATGAATATTTAAATACAAATTTAATTCTTATAATTATTACTAGCATGAGTTAATCCTATAGTAATTCAAATAATAATTCAATAACATATCATGAATATAATTATTCACGTAAAACCTACGCATGCGGAATTCTACGAGTTTACGTGAACGTACCTCTTGGGATGGCAACGGTGTGACTAATTAGACTAACCAAAAGAACTTCCCAAGTATTCCCTTAGCCCTTGTTCGACTATCCGGTGGAAGGACACTTGTGAACAATTAACAAAAGGAAAATAAATTATGTTGCACCACCTTTGTGAATTTACTAATTTTTCCAGCACATGGAATTGTACACTACTCAATTGACATTTTTAGAAAAAAATACAATCTGTCGACGTTACAAAATATTTGATATTTTATCGACGCTGGTATTTTTCCGAAAAACTAATTTTCGTGTGTTACTGGGAATGAAACATTCATCCCCTATTTATAGAGGGTGGTGGACGAAATTTTGGCAAAAAATAATGTGGGAAAATCTTTTCTTGATCTCCAAGAAATCTTGAATATATCTCCTATATTCTTTTTCCCATAATTATAATATTCCACAAAATCCCACCTACTCTTTGTTATGGATAATTTCAAAAATTATGGGTCAAGATTCCAAGATTTGGATCTTCTTGAATTTATGAGATATTCTTGTATTTCAAGAAATACATATCTTCCATAATATCTTTTCAAGAAAATCAAGAAAATCTTTCTTGCCCTTAATTTATCAAAATTTTCGAAATTCTCTTATAGATAACCAAGTGGGAGATTTCTTGAATTTAATTGAGATAATCTTGTATTCCAAGAATACATATCTTCATTCCATAACAAAATTCAAAGAAAATCTTTCTCCCCTTTTATCCATAAATTTCGAAATAAATGAGAAAAAATAAGCAACAATATTTATTTTATTTTAAACACCTTTTTCAGTTATTGGACTACATGTTGGGCTACTTAGGGGGCCTTTAGGAGAATTAAGATTGAACCTTCCAATGGATCTTGAATTATCAATATTGAGCCACAATATTATTCAAGCCCATAAATATTAATTAATCCCACTACATAATTAATATTGATTATCCATCTTAACCCATATTATTACGATCAATATGGCTCCGGTTATTATTTCCCGTGTTTAAGATTATCTAGCCCATTAATTAATTCAAGCCCTTTGAAATAACTTTCCATTAATTAATATCTTATGTCCTTGGTCAAGGAACGGTTCAACATTATTATCCATCTAGGAAACTAATTCCACTTGCAAGGTTTGGTATGATAAAGCTATGAACCTCCCAGGGGGCAAATTGAAACAAGCGTGCTTTAACGCGATTCTCGTATTAAATCTTAGCAATCACATGTGACCAATAATATTGCCCAAGATAAAAAGTATTGAATCTCGTTGATTCTCTACCCATGATAAGTCAAAGCAATAGTTTTTAACCACACGTGATCCTATTTAAGGAACGAAGATTAAGATATAACGAACCACCGAGGTCTAATTCTTCCTTGTTGATTCAAGAATTTATCCTCCCAGAGGTCCTATTCAAAGGCATCATCATGCACTAGTGTAATCTCTTGGTCAAGACAAGCCAATCCGAGCCTTACACTTCAACCTTTCACGATGGGTTGTTCATTTCCATCTAGGTGGTGAATGGGCGCTTTTTTAGTTACAAAGGACCGTTAATTTAATCTTCTGTGATCTGGTATCACTAAATTAATTACAATGTAACACGTACGATTTATTGAACAGTTATGCAGTAAATATATGTAACATTCGATAATATTTAAAGCATCAGTGATAAACAATTTATTTCAGTAAATAAATCCGAAATTCAGTTTTGATTATACAAAGTAAAAGCATACTTTTCAGTATAATCCCAACACTTAATTGAACCCTAGACAATAAATCAGACATTCTCAATATATGAGGTACGTTACGAGAAACGTGCAACTACCTGTACCTGTAACATGGGCTATTACGATTTTCTCCTTTCATTCACGAATACTCGATTAGTCTTGAACATGATGAAGTGTCTATTCAAATAATTTAATCAATTTATCTCTAATCACTAATTGATCACTCATGTCACACTTGGCTACAAAGTCCAAGTTGACGTGCATTGGCAAATGACTTTGATCTAATTATGATGAGAAGATGAGTATTCTCTCTAAATCCACTTCGAGGAATGAATCCTTTTCTTGGCTCAACTACCACGCACATGCACTTCGTGATGAACCCAATCCAAGCCATATCTACCCATGGAAGGGTGCAAGCATCGGTCATGATCAAAGTTCACCACTCCATACATGTCGTGCGTATTGACCTCAAGTCAAAGGAGTATCGCATCGCTCCCACTAACCGAGACACCGGTAGACACATATAGTGGAACTACATCAAACGGTTTTTCGGATGGGTATACCAATACCCTCTAAGATATTTGTGCATCCATCATGAGATACCTAGTATCTTGTAGTA
This sequence comes from Stenogyne calaminthoides, assembly GCA_037126765.1. Taxonomy (NCBI): domain Eukaryota; kingdom Viridiplantae; phylum Streptophyta; class Magnoliopsida; order Lamiales; family Lamiaceae; genus Stenogyne; species Stenogyne calaminthoides. The sequence continues at coordinate 6,916,450 of JBBCBC010000033.1, forward strand.
AGTGAGATCTTACTACACTCTCTAAGAGTATGATGCATATTGCACACCAATCTCCATTGCATCATCAATATCTTATTCTTGATGATCCTAGATCGGGGCTATTTGAGAATCATGCTTAGGTCATCTGAGTTCTCACACACTCAATGACAATAACGACTCAAGGGAACACAGATAAGAACAAATGCAAACAATCAAATATAATATTCTAATAAGTGTAACGCCATACATTTAATATTAAATAAACAATAATATTAAACCAACACTGAATATTATCTTAGCATTATGTCCTTACAATGGATTGTCTCTAGGACACTAACACTAACAGAGGCGACGGAGGGGTTGTGTAGCGGTAGTTGCGGTAGTGGTGGTGGTGGGGTTTTCGACTATTTTACACAGTTTGGGCATCATCTTCCTTGATTTGCCGCCGACATCGGTTGGGTTTTCCTGGAGATGGAAACGATTGTAGGTGACGATTGGAATGGTGGTTGCGGGCGATTTATTATTGTGGTGGATCTGTGACGCCGCCACCTTCGAATCTTGGCAAGTCGTGACGCGGTGAGTTCGAGTAGGCTATTGGATCTGGTGGCGCACAACGGTGGCGGGGTGTTGGTAGCGGTGGTTTTGTGAGGTGGCGGTGGTGGTTTTGTTCTGAAAACCCCCATTGTAATTGGATGATACTTTGAGACAGTGATTGTGATGACTATTAGGTGTTGGGTTTTTCTGAGGGGTTTTTGAAATAGACGGAAGAAAAGATCCAAGAACAGGGGTTGAAGAACTCCTCAACATCTGCTTTTGTAAAGGGGGTTGTGCGGAGGTGGCGGTTGTTTTGTGGTGGATTCAATTTTTTTGCACAGATGTAAATTCTTATTGGGTATAATATGTATTTTGTGTAAATATTTTTTGCACAAATTAATTTTTTTGGATTTTCCAGATGTGTTGGTGATAGTCTGGAGTATGAATGGTGGTGGTTTGTGGTGGGATTCAATTGATTTTAAGATTTTTTTTTAAAGATGAGAAGGAGATGAGGGTTTGGAAACATATTACTAGGATTGACATGGTGGTGGTGGATTCTGGATTTTGGTGCAAATATTTTTGAATTTCTATAGCAAATTTTTTGAATTTTGTGCAAATTTCTTTGTTGATGATGAAAAATATACTAGTAAGAAGAAATGATGGTAGGTTGGTGGGAAAAAATCAAAATCGATGAAGGAGGGTGAAGAAATGATAGCAAATTAGATGAAAGGAAGTAAGTTATGCAGTTTCTTTTGCATTTGCAAAGAATTTTTTTGCAACTTGTGCAATTTTTTTAGCATTTGTATAGAAATAAAGAAATAAGAAGGAAGAATCTGCAATTTTCTAATGAAATTTGAAATTTAATAAAAAAAAAAATTTTAATGATGTAAATATTTTAAATTGTGTAAGAAATTATTTGTCTGTGCAAAAAAATAAACACTAAAAGGTCTAGTCGATGAACAGTACCGACAGACTTCTTATTTTTTCATTAAGGGTATTTTAGTCTTTATAGGTGTCAAATTGTATCTAGTGGTAACATGGAGTTTTGGGTGTATTAGATTGTAATAAAAGCTTTCACTTTGTAGTGGAATGAAATTCTCTCTAATTGTAAATGTGTGTCTAATGTGACATCAAAATAATAAGTTTATGATACATGTGACCCTATTATATTGAGGTTGAGTAAAATGAATTTGTAGGTCCCGAACGAGTTTCGTGAGGGCAGAAGTCTAGAGGGGAGGGGTGAGTAGACTTCTGAAAACTTTTTCGTGTAGATCAGGTGTGATGGCAGTTTGCCTGATTAGAGTGCAAGTGAATCAGTTTGGACTGATATCCAACTTATTGATCGCTCGAGGCGCATCGATTCAGATCTATCGGTTTAACTGACAGCGGAAGTTTAGTTTATACCCGTGTGAAAAACCAGTTTATAACAAATCAGATTCTGAAGTTGTTTCAACCAGATGACTATGGGGTCAATCTGATCAGATCAGTAGCTTGGTGCTAGCTGATCCTAACTCAGAATATGTATGCAAATTTAATCAAGTTGTGTGCAATAGTGTGAAGCAGTTAATCAAACAGGTAAATGCACACAAGATTTATAGTGGTTCGGACAACCAGTCCTACTTCCACTCTTCCCTATCACAAGGGGCACCAACTTAACCTACTTAACCAACTGGACTTAGATTATTGTGTTAGTCTAACACATTACACCAACAGATATTTATGGAGCTCTCACTCAACCGATCCCAGAAATCAGAACTAGAAACCATAGTCTGAAATCTTGTTATACAAACTTAACCTAACTTTGGGTTTTGGGTAAGATTTGTTGTTTGTTCCAACTTTGAAATCTTTCCTAGAATTAAATTAGCCCTTTCTTGACCAGAGGATAAGATTTATGTGCTAAGAACTATGGGATGAACACTTTGAAAATTAATCTTCAAGGTTGTGTTCTTCGTGCGGAAATTTTGCTATAGAATGAGCTTCTTGATAATTTATGTGTCTTCACTCTGAAGAGTAGTCTCATATTTATAGACCTCAAAATCAAAGAGTCGTTGGAGAGCAATTTGAATTTCCTGCTATATTTGGTAGATATGTAGGATTTGATGTGACGTGCTTCAGGGATGGCATGGCCGAAAGCATGAATAGTTGTCTTTTATAGCTGTTTGACCAAGCAACACTAAATCCCGTATTGTCGGCTCCGTTCATACGTGTCTTGTTCTTATTGGTTAACAAAAGCACTTTTTAGTGTTTGTTCTACCAACTAAAGTTGCATTCTTCTTGTTCAGATCAACAACATATGATTTGGTGAAACATCGATTTACCACGGTGTGAGACGACGATCGATTATAACCGACCGGTCTACCGATAGTCTTCTTTTGGTGCAGTTGTCTTAGCTCAACTAGCGAAATCGGTCGACCGATGTAGGTCTTCCGTCTCGATCTTCGTAGTAGTCATCGATCTTGGTCTTTCGAATTTGTGTTTCAAGACTTCACCTGATTATCTGACTTTATAAGATCGTCTGATCTTCTGTCCTTCCTTTTCTTCCGGCCATGGGACTTGGTGATCTTTTTGTTCTTCTTATCTTTAGATCTGACCTATACATATTGAGGTTCCCCCTTAATATGTGACCTATCTTATACATCAGTTGTTCTATATAATAATTATCAACTGGTCATCTTATAACTGGTGTTAAAAACATCGATCAAACTAATGTGTCCGATTTGGTCCTATTACATGTGTTTTAGAACTTTCATCAAAACTCTAAATTTCCCAACAATTTTCCCCTTTTTGATGAAACCAAAACACTTGAGAAACCAAAACAGTTGTAAATATAAAACAATAGAACACATAATCAGAAGACAATGAGATTTTTTCTTAGGATCAGAAAAAGAATAAACTTTTCATTTAGCAGATTTATCGATTACATATTACATCAGAAAAGTTTGAGTTTAAATTCATCTGATCCTAAACAGTCTTCTGATCTTCAATATCTTGGCTTATATCCCTCTGGCATTTCTCGTTGATCCTCAGGAATGTTGAATATCCGTATAGCTTCCATTTGACATCATTGATATGCTGAGGATCAGTTATGCGAGCTTTGTTCATCAACTCAGGAATCTGACCATTTTCCCGGTGATGGTCTTGGATGATCTGGACTCAGGAATCATCTGTTCAGATCGATCAGGTTCGGTTGATGAGATGTAGAGGGTTCTGTTGGTGTCTGAGTAGCTGGTTGTTGACTGATTGGCTGAATCTGCAGAGAGTTTAGCGTGGAAAAGCCCGCGTTCTCGTTCTGCGGAGGTGATCTTCTTGGGTTCGCGAACTAGTGAACTTTCAGGTTCGCGAGCATGTGAAGGAGAAGGAGATATATGCTCAGCAGCTAGAAGTCTGAGTGGTGAATCAGCGCGAGATTTAGGTGAGGGCGATCGTTCATCTCTTGCTCTTCCCTCAGATTGTTCTGGCGAGCTCTCAACTGAGAGGCTGCTATCGATGTTTGGTGATCTCTGCTGCAAGATCGAGTTGATCTGGCACTCCTTCTTCATCTGACTCGTCTTCCAGAAAAAGATTCATGGTGGCCTGTTTGACCTTCTTTGGCCTCTTCTCCTGAGCCTTTACCAGTTTTCTCTTCTTCTTTTGAGGAGCATCAGTTGCAGACGTAGCTGTCTCCTTGTTTTTCCCTTTCTTAGTCTTAGGAGGGGTGGACCGCATATCATCATCTGATGGCCCATAGATGGCAGTTGTGGTTGAGAGAAAGGCCTTGTAGGACTTCAGTCCATTCTGATCCCATTCAGCATTGGGCATCTTGTCCTTCAGAATGACTGCAACCTTGTTGAGATTGCTGATTCTCTTCTTCAGATAGACTTTTCTCTGCTCACTAACTCCAAAATTGTCATGTTCTTGGAGCAGAATAGCCTTCAGGAAACCATGCCAATTAATATTTTTGGCTTCATCGATGATAGCAGCCATACTATACATCTTTACAGCTGTTAATCCATCTGGGCTGAACGAGATACCCATGATTGTTTTTGACAGAATGTCAAACAACAAACGGTATTTCCTTTTCAACATAGGCCTGACAAAGCCTACGGTCTGGTGTTTATCAGCCTCTCTAAAGAGTTCATTCCTGATCAGCTCATCTTCATTCTCCTTGTAGTGAGCAGGAGAGATTTTTCCTTTGGGCAGGTTGAACAGTCGAGTTATATCAGCATTTGTAAGTCTGATATCCTCTCCATTTACTGAAGAAATTAGTTCATCTCCTGGATTTTCCGTGTCCATCTTCAAATTCCTCAAGAATTCTAGTGCCTCATACTGCATTACTGGATTGCAGTGAGCAGCACAGTATTTTTCAAGACCACCCTTCCTCAGAATTTGTTCCACCTCCATTGATTCCGGATCCCGTGTAACACCAAAACTAACAAATTTGTCTTCAACAATCTTGGTTGCCAAATCCGCATAGTTACACATAATTTTACCCATTCCGTGAGTGGCCATCTACAATAAGATAGACTCGATTAAAATTTGTCCATAACCATAAAGATATCATATATTGATTATCAAACCTATTCTCAGACCTAGTAATCGATGAATACATACGGATATCAAGAAATGATAAGGCATAACACGGGATAGCATAAATAGACGTAATCTATATGTTCAATGGATTTTAGGAAAAAAAATAATTCATCAAATAACCAGAAATTACCAGATTCTGCTTTTCGTTTTTGAAATAAGTTGAATCGCAAGAAACACTTTGAATCGCAGAAAGATAATTGTGAGTTTGCAAATCACAAGAATTTTGAGAACAATATTCTAGTAAGGTTTTGATGAAGCTTATAAAAGGAGGGAGGAAAAATCGAGACTAGAAGATCAAACGTATGAAAAGGATAAACGATCCAGATTGTGCGGTTTTGATCGTGTGGTTAGGAAATGTACGAACGATTACCTTTTGGATTTAAAAACACATTTAGTGGCATTTAATACATATACCCTACGTCCGCATTAAATACTTTGCATGGTATGCGTCACAAAAGTATCTGTACAGTAAAGACAAATATTATCGATAATTTGGATATGTAGCGGTAGACAAAGAAAAGAATGTGTATCGGTTGATCGATATTATAATCGGTCAATACCACTTGAAGTCTGGGTCGTACTACTTGTTGATCTTAGTTTTCGCTTTAATCCTTATAATTTCCCAACTGTCCCTTTCTAACCGATCCGTTCCACTTTGCATCGATATTCCTTTTCCGATCCTCCGATCGGTTGAAGTTCCCCTTCATTTGTTATTTTTGATTACTTATTGGTCGATTTTATCGATTTGTTGAGGTATCATACTAACCGATCTTCTCATCATCGATCGATCTCTTATCTAATCGATTTCGATTGACCTCATCCGATTCTACTCAGACCAAGTCAATTCTTGGGATAAGTGTTACCTCCAAAACTTAGTCTTGAAAATCGGATAGTCATCTCGATTCCCTAAGTCGGCACGATTTGACATTCGTAATAATAGTCTGGATATTTTGGGATATCAATCGCCGTAAGCTTATCCAATCATCAGTCGCGTGTTTCCTATGCGCTGTCCTTATGGTGCCAATTTCTCTAAAAGGCTTTGTGAAATTAAATTTGCATTTGCACCCCTGCTTGGCCTCTATAAATTGGACCAATGATTTACACAACATAACCCATTCACCATACTTATCTTCTTTAAGTGTTGTAAACCATGTATTCTGGTGAACCCTTTTTTTTTTGTGAAACTTCCGGCAAAAACCTTTAACCCTTTTCAAAAGATTTCAGCTTCTCAAATCAACCCTGTGTGTCCCTTATTACTGCTTTCGTCATCATCGAAGATTACACATACAATTATTGCTAAGCTTCTCTACCACCGAGGCGGCGGATCTGCTATCGCAAATGAGAAGACACTTCTCCTAACCATATGCACCTTGTGTTCCTATCGAGATGACGGAATAAGCATCAGAAACCAAACTCGAGTCGATACAAAAACATGAGTTTGGTATTCGATCTTGATCGATAAAAACGGTGATAATCATATATCACACTCAATATTTGCATGTGACACTTGTGTCCATAAGGTCTTTGGACCACATCTTTGGCACTTGTGTCCCATTTAACAGCTGGAGAGCCCATTGATTTTATGACTAGGGGCTCCTGACTTAGAAATCCTTCAAGGCCGCTCTCATTTCCTCCTCCAAGCTCGAGGGTGGCTTTAGGATTATTTCAAAGCCTCTCACACCCCTTTTTAGGGTTAAGTGGGGGGAAAATGGGAACATCGGGGCTTTAAAATCTTTAAAGCCTCTCCCCCCTTCTAGGGTTAGGCTTAGGTTTAGGGTTTATGGTTTATGTCTTGACCTCAGGGTCCTTTTGTACTTGTAACTTGTAATGTAAATCTGACCTCCGGGTCTTTATCAATGAAAATTTCTATTATTCCATTGTTGTGTATTTTCTATTTCCTTATTCGATTGAAGCTTTAATCTTATGTAACTTGCTTGTTGAACATTAGCTTAATCGACTTTACAAAGTATTTAAACAACCAAACCGATCGGTTCCTTTAATGTCGATAATTCTTTAATCTGATCAATTCCTTTTTAATCTGATAAAACCTTCTCATATCAGTTCCTTGACTGATCTTCTGATCAGTTGAGATACCTAACTCAACTGATTCCTCTTAACCTGATTAGTCTCTTAACCAACTGGTTCTGGAGATCAGTCCATCAAACATTTATGGTGCTTTTTCTCCAAGATCCAGAAGCCTTAGCTTCATTGCATAATTCTCTGAATCGATCTCGATCTACCTAGTGGCTTGGTTAAAATCGATTTTTCTATTTATCAAGATAGATCTTTTTCCATTCTGATATTCTTCTTTTCAACATGATCTCTTATAAAATGGTGTCTGACATCCACATGCTTACATCTTGTATGTAGAACAGGATTCTAAGTGATTGCAATAGCATTATTACTGTCACATGATATAGGTACGTTCTTAGCTACTATGTTATAATCCCTCAGCTGCTGACTAAGCCAGAGTAGTTGGGAGCAACAACTTCCTGCAGCCATATATTCTGCTTCAGTAGTAGATGTCGAATCGATGTTTCTTCTTTTGAAAACCACGAGATCGATTTTTTACTAAAAACCGACATGTACCCGAGGTTGACTTCTGTCAATTCTTCAACCTCTATAATCGTAATCGAGAATACCCACTAAGCTCTAGATTATCATCATCGATGGGTAAAATAAACCAAGGTTTCTTGTCCCTTCAAATACTTAAGAATCCGCTTATTTGCTTCCGGTGGCTTTGCATTGGATTTGCACTCGAAATGCGCACACATACACCTCATCGCAAAAGTGATATCCGGTCTGTTTGGCGGTCGGTATAGTAAAGATCCAATGAGAGCCCTATATTCTTTCTGGATTAGTTTTTTGACCATCCTCATCTGGATCCATCTTGAATCCGGTCATCATAGGAATTTGGCTTCCTTATAGTTTTGAACTCCAAACTTAGCCAATAAACTCCTAGTGTACTTCTCTGGCGTAGATGAATATCCCTTACGTACTTTTTGCTTAACTTGTAAAACTAGAAAGTAACTCATCGACCCATCATGGACATCTCGAACTTCCCTTGCATCGAACTTTTGTCAATTTTTCACATAAACTCTTGTTGGGAGATCCGAAGATGATGTCGTCCACATAAATCTGAACCATCAAAATATCTTCTCCATCTTCTATCCTGAATAAGGTTCTGTCCACTATTCCTTTAGTGAAACCACTGTCTATCAAGAACTGAGAGAGTGTATCATACCAAGCTCGAGGAGCTTATTTCAGGCCATAAAGAGTTTTTCTTAAAAGCAGACACTGGTCGCTTTTTTTCAAAGCCCGGAGGTTGTTCACATAAACTTCCTCGGCTAGTACCCCGCTTAAGAATGCACTCTTTACATCCATCGATACATAATAAAAACCCTCTGGGCAAAGATATGCCAAAAAATAGCCGAATGGCTTCCAAACGAGTGACTGGTGCAAAGGTCTCATCATAATCAATTCTTTCTGATTGTGAATACCCCTTAGCAATAAGTCTTGCCTTATTTCTGGTTATGACGTTATTCTCATCTCTCTTGTTCTTGAATACCCACTTTGTTCCAATCACATCTTGATGGGTTGGTCTGTCCACCGGTTTCCAAACCTAATTCCTTTCAAACTGTTCCAGTTCTTCTTGGATGGCTAGAATCCAGTTTGCATCTTGTAGAGCTTCCTCTACTACAGTTGGTTCCTTCAAAGACAGATAACAACAATACATGGCACTTTCACCAATCTGATGTCTAGTTTTAACTCTATCAGATGGGTCTCTGATGATCAAATCAGTTGGATGACTGGTTACCCAGGTCCTTCTTTTCTGATTTGCATCTGTTTGGAGAATATCATCCTATTTTGATAGTAGTTCATTACTAGTGATTGGGAGTGGTGCATAATTATGATCCATTTGACATGGACAAGTCTCAGCTGATGTTGGACTCATCATGTGCTGATGTCTGTCCGTAGGACCTTCAGTGTTCCCGAACCGGATGGTTCGATTGATATCGTCTCAACTGCACTTCTTTATCGACTTATGCGTACCTTAAAGGTCCGATTGACTGGTGAATCGCCAGGATCCGGAATATACACTAATTTACGTGTTCGATCCTTTTTCCTTGATACTTAGCAGATCCATTTTATGTGCATCAAGAACCGGTTGATCTGGTACTTCTTGTTCTGAGGCAGATTTCTCTTGTTCAGAAGATGTCTCATCAAAGACCACATGAGGTGTTTCTTCCACAACTAAGGTTCGTTTGTTGTAAACCATGAAAGCCTTGCTGGATGAGGAACATCCTTAGAATATACCCTCATCTGACTTGGCCTCAAAAGTCTTCAACTGACTCTTCCCATTGTTGTGTATGAAACACTTGCACCCAAAAATATGGAAGTAAGAAACACGAGGTTTTCTGCCCTTCCATAGTTCATAGGGTGTTTTGTAGTGAGCCTTTGTCAGAGAGCATCTGTCGAGTGTGGCATGCAAGATTGATGACCGCCTTAAACGGCTTGGTGTTGCATGTTAAAACTAACATAGTGCGGCGAACTTCTTTGAGTGTTCTGTTTCTCCTTCGCTACACCATTTATTTGTTGCATTCTTGCAGATTGATGTCTCATGTCAGATACCAAACTTAGTGCAAAAAATCAATAATAAAAGAGTTCAGAAATTATGTACCTTTATCTGATCTGATTTTCACTATACTGACACCTTTTTCGTTTTGTAGTTTCTTGAGCAGCTCAGGTATCTTTGTTGTTGTCTCATTCTTCTTATACAAGAATACAACCCAGGTAAACTTGGAATAATCATCCACGATTACCAGAGTATATTTTCGTCCGTTGAGATCGACGGTGTAATCGGGTCCAAATAAGTCCATATGGAGCGATTCAATATCATTGATTTGGATCTTTGGGATTCCCTTAAATGAGGCTTTAACCTGTTTTCCCTTCTGATATGCGACACATGTTTGATCCTTAGAGAATACCTCATTCGGAAGTCCCTCAACCAAATACATCCTTGCTATCTTGTTAAGAGTTTTAAAGTTCAGATGATTCATTCTTTTGTGCCAGAGCCAACTGCTACTTTTGGAACTCTTAACAATCAGACATGCATTTCTTGGACAACTGTTCCAATCTGCAATATAAATCGTACCTTTCCTTGAACCAGTTAACAAGATCTGTTGAGTAGCTCGATTCTTGATAGTACACTGATCAGTCGAGAACTCAACACTGAATCCGTTATCGCAGAATTGTGAAACTGATAACAGGTTATGCTTTAAACATTCGACATACGAGACTCCTGTAACCTGTACATCATCATTCTCTAAGGTTCCAAATCCTCTAGTAAAACCAAAGTTATCATCACCAAAGAGTACACGTGGGCCTTCTTTGTTACGTGTAAGAGCTAAGGAGAGGTGTTTGCTTCAATCATGTGCCTTGAGCATCCACTATCGATGTACCCGGGAGATAGTTGCTTGTACACCTCCTTTGTTGGCCAAACCCACGCCGAACAATCAAATCAAATCAGCTTTAGGTACCCTTTTGGATTGGGTCCCGAGGGGTTAGAGTTGGTTTTAGGGATCCATACAAACAGGCACTTCTATTGTAATCGATAGATCGAAGGCTGATTTATCTCCCATAAACATCTACATAATCATACATCTCTTCATATGCATTATGATCAGTATGATTATTTGTGCGAGCCATGAGTGAATCAGAAGACTTGGGATTTTTCCTTGCAGTTTGTCTTCTTTTTAATCCGGTGGGGCTCAAAAAAAGCAAAATTTCTAGGTTTCGATTGTAAGGGTATGTACGATCGCTACCATTAAAAGATTCATATCTTTTTGGCATAAATGGTCTTAGAAGGTTTACCTTCACTTTTGCTTGTTAGGCGGTGGTGACTCGATTAGGTTTCGGGATTAGATTTCCCTTTGACAAGGTTGTCTTTTTCGATACCTAATCTTACGATCGGTTGAGGTCTCTTCGGTAAGAACCGGGTTCTTCTGTTGATTCTCGGTTGATGCTTAATCGTTAGGGGTCCATTTACATTCCCTTTCGATTGGGCACTTGCTTTACTTGTTCAAAGAGTCTCTTTCCCTTATCGATACATATTTTGCTTTTTGTGTATCTATATCGTAAACTTCGTTTGATTACACCTTTTGAAGTGAACCAGACGGGGCTTTTGAGGATGTAGAAGGGTTTTCATACCCAATTCCTTCTTATTAGTTATCGTTCGAAAATAGTTGTTCATATCCTGAACGTTTTTCGAAGATTTCATGAAAACCTATATTTTCTTACGTAAACCATCCTCAGTTAATTTCAAACTCTCATGTAGTCGGAAGAGATCATCAAACTTGGCTTCTAGGATTTTAAAATCATCAGCTTGCTGTTTATTGATAGCTAGCTGTTCCTTAATCTGCTTCTCCTGATCAGAAGAGTTAACTTTCAGAACATTCAGTTCTTCAATTATCTTCTAGCGGCTTTTCAATGATTTTAGTTCACCGCTTTCTCGACAAACATTTTCCTTAACAAGCTGAGTATTTTCAATCCTTAGCTTATCGTTTTCAGCTTCCACTATCGTATAAGTGTCTACTGCGTTAGAGAGATCATCAAGCAATTGCTCAGAATAGAGCTGCAAGTCAATCTCTCCAGCAGGTGTGCTAATCATAGCTGATGTGGAAACTGAACGAGCAGAAGGTTTAGAGGTTACCTCAGATTGGTCTTCCTCCTTAGCCATCAAACAGATTTCATCATCAGAAGAGAATATCAGATCATCGTAGTGGTAGAAATCATCAGCGTTGCTTATCAGACAAAAGTCCTCTCATCGATGAGTACTTTGAATCCTCTGGCGAGATAAGAATCATCAATTTCTGATGTATCAACAACCATGGCTTTCCTGTCTCTATAGTGTTGATCTCTTCTGTTCCGCTTCTATTCTCTTTCTTTTGGTGTCAGGTCTGGGCAATCTGCGCTGTAATGACCTGGTTTCTCACAGTTGAAACACGCTCCACGATCCATGGAACTTCTTCTGCCAGGTGAGTCATTCCGTCTGTAGAATCTGTCAGGTGATTTACCTGTCTGATTGTAATCAAAATTTCTTCTCTCAGATCTGTTGTCTCTTCTTTCATCAGACCGATCATCTCTTTTCTTATCTTCTCTGCGATCCTTTCTGTGATCATCTCTTCGGTCATCAGATCTGGTCCTTTCTGGAGATCTGTCAGCTGGCCTCCTATCTCTTCCTCTGCTGTTTTGATAATCCCTGTAAAATATGTGATACTTACCAAGTTGGATGTTAGATTTTTCAAGTTTTTACGGTTATAAAAATAACACATTGATTTGGCTTATAATATTTCCAATGAGTTGATGAGACTTTGAGTTCTTTGCCGGTCGCTTTGAATGCAATTGATTTTGATGTGGCGGTGTGGCTTCAAAGTGAATTCGTCTTCTTCTTCTTGCCCTCTTTTCGATCGGATCGAACTCATGAGATTTAAGACTCGAGAAGCAGGTTGCTTGGCTTCATCTTAGCAATATCTTGACAATCCTTTATTACAGTGACTTTCATATCCCACTTCTTAGTCAGAGATCTCAAGATCTTGTAATTGATGTCTTTATCTGACATTTCTCATCCAAGTTCCCGTAACTTGTTGACTAACATGGTGATTCTTTCATCGAGCTCATTGATGGTTTCATTTGGTAGCATCTTAAGTTTCTCGAATTTCACCAGTTTAGCTTGCAGTCTGCTATCTTTAATCAGATCATTTCCTTCACACATTTCAGCCAGCGTATCCCACATCTGTTTGGCTGTCTTGAGATACTTTATCTTTTCTCTGGTTATCTTGTCCATGGTCTTCATGATTATGTGCCTGGCTATCGTATCCAGAGTGTACAATTTTCTCTCTTCAGCATCCATCAGGGTAGGACTCTTTCTGACAAGACTACCAACTGCAAAATATGGATCACCTCCAACAGCTGGGTTGTCATGATAGATGATGATGGGTCCTCGTTCAAGAACTTCCATCATCCTGCTGCTTATTGATCCCAGATGGTTGCTCATGTATATCGTCCAGTCTGCATACTCATCAATGGAAAATTTAGGCAAATCATGATACATACCCGAAGTATTATCCATGATGATCGTGAGTTTGAAAGCAAATGAGATTTGAAAAAGGTTTTTAAAGATCAGTTCAATTGACCACAAAGGTTCTTCCTCAAGAACCAATGATATTCAAAGCCAGTGGTCTGTAGAACCACTGCTCTGATACCACTTGTAGGTCCCAAACGGGTTTCGTGAGGGCAGAAGTCTAGAGGGGAGGGGTGAATAGACTTCTGAAAACTTTTTCATGCAGATCAGGTGTGATGGCAGTTTGCCTGATCAGAGTGCAAGTGAATCAGTTTGGACTGATATCCAACTTACTGATCGCCTGAGGGCAGATCAGTTCGGTATCTATCAGTTTAATTGATTGTGCGGAAGTTAATTGATTATAACAAATCAAATTCCTAAGTTGTTTTCAACCAGATGACTATGGGGACAATCTGATCAGATCAGTAGCTTGGTGCTAGCTGATCCTAACTCAGAATATGTATGCAGATTTAATCAAGTTGTGTGCAATAGTGTGAAGCAGTTAATCAAACAGGTAAATGCACACAAGATTTATAGTGGTTCGGACAACTAGTCCTACGTCCACTCTTCCCTATCACAAGGGGCACCAACTTAACCGACTTAACCAACTGAACTTAGATTATTATGTTAGTCCAACACATTACACCAACAGATATTTATGGAGCTCTCACTCAACCGATCCCAAAAATCAGAACTAGAAACCCTAGTCTGAAATCTTGCTAAACAAACTTAACCTAACTTTGGGTTTTGGGTAAGATTTATTGTTTGTTCCAACTTTGAAATCTTTCCTAGAATTAAATTAGCCTAACAGCTAGAGGATAAGATTTTTGTGCTAAGAACTATGGGATGAACACTTTGAAAATTAATCTTCAAGGTTGTGTTCTTCGTGCGGAAATTTTGCTATAGAATGAGCTTCTTGATAATTTCCGTGTCTTCACTCTGAAGAGTAGTCCCATATTTATAGACCTCAAAATCAAAGAGTCGTTGGAGAGCAATTTGAATTTCCGGCTATATTTGGTAGATATGTAGGATTTGATGTGACGTGCTTCAGGGACGGCATGGCCGAAAGCATGAATAGTTATCTTTTATAGCCGTTTGACCAAGCAGCACCAAATCTCATATTGTTGGCTCCGTTCATACGTGTCTTGTTCTGATTGGTTAACAAAAGCACTTTTCAGTGTTTGTTCTACCAACTAAAATTGACATTCTTCTTGTTCAGATCAACAACGTATGACTTGGTGAAACATCAGTTACCACCTGGTGTGAGCTGACCTGATCAGTTACAACTGATCAGTCTACCTTATAGAGTCTTCTGGTGCCAGTTGTCTTAGCTCAACTAGCAGACTCGACTGATGTAGGTCTTCTGGTCTGATCTTCTGGTAGTCATCTGATCTTCAGGTCTTCTGAATTTGTGTTTCAAGACTTCACCTGATTATCTGACTTTATAAGATCGTCTGATCTTCTGCCCTTCCTTGCCTTCTGGCCTGTCGGACTTCAGCTGATCTTTTGTTCTTCTTAAATTTAGATCTGACCTATACATATTGAGGTTCCCCCTTAATATGTGACCTATCTTATACATCAGTTGTTCTATATAATAATTATCAACTGGTCATCTTATAACTGGTATTAAAAACATCAGTCAGCTAACAGGTCTGACTGGTCCTATTACACGTGTTTTAGAACTTTCATCAAAACTCTAAATTTCCCAACAAAATTAAAAAGAAAAAATTGACTAGTGATTTAGTAGTCTTAGTGGGCATGTGTTTATATCATGTGAGCCCGTTTGGTGGGCATGATTCAGGCCCAATCGGCTTTCTATCTTGGGCTAAATATGTGTTTGGTGGACATGTGTTTATATCATGTGAGTCCAAGATTTAATATGGGCCAGCCGCTAAAATACTGTTACTCTTCGCACTATATGTCTGACCAAATGTGGTAAGTTTAATAATCTGAAGTAAACAATAATGCGGGCAAAATGTAATGTTCCAAAAATACCCCTCCCATATATAAAGTCCTCCTTCACCGATTTTTGTCATTCTTCTCCCCCGATTTTTTTGTGTTCTTCGCTCTGGCGATTAGGGTTCCGTCTATCGATTGGCCTGCATCCGTCGAAGATCTCCCGGTTGAAGATAATATCTGGTTTTATTTTTTCAACCTTCTCTCTTTGCGTGCGTTTATGGTTCTACATCTTTGATTTAAAAAAATCGGTGGAGTTATGTAATGATCCAGAGTTGTTTTGTTTCATCTATGTATTTGTGGATCTATCTGTATGTGATTACAGATTTAGTGCTTATTTCTATTTTTTTATTGTTGGGAAATCTGTAATTTAGTTTTGATGGAAGTTCCAAAATAGGTTGTAATAGGACCCGGTCGCATGCAGTTTATCGATTGATGACTTAGAATCACATTAAGATGATCAGCTGAAATGTATAGATAGCTGATGTAAAAGATAGGTCACATATTGAGGGGGAACTCAATATGTATAGGTCAGGTCGAAGTATCAGATAACCCAGATAAGGTCAGATGATCAGAAGACTAAGCACAAATCAGAAGACAAGAAGTCAGAAGATCAGGTGAAGACAAGAAGAAGGAAGACATTGAAGAACTCGGATGAACTCAAGACTCAGATAGACATCAAGACTCGGATGAACTCAAGACTCGAGATAAACCTAAAGACTCAGTAACAAACTTGAAGACTCAGTATGACTGAATACACTGAGGCTCAGAGACACCTGAAGATCAAAAGGCCTGAAGACCTATATCGCCAGAGTCGTGATATTGAGCTAAGACAATGTGCATCCTCAAGACTCAACAAGGTAGATCGATCGCCATTCGATCAAGTCACCACACACGGTAACAATCTAAAAGATACACCGACAAGATTTAATCTTCTACAAAAGGAATATCAATCGCCTAACGGACAAACCGTTGTCGCCGTCATGGCTCAAGGAGAAAGTGACAAGTGCACAAAAAGAGCTGACAATGCGGGATACAACGCTGCAGACAAAAACGGCACTAATGATGCCTACGGCCATGCCGATAATCGGAGCACGTCACAATCATATCCTACAACCTTGAAAGTATAAATTAAATTCAAATTGCTCTCCAACGCTCTTTGATTTCGAGGTCTATAAAATGGGATTGTTTGTCAATTGAAGACAAGAGAGACAACTAGCAAAGAACGAACACGGAGACACATAAAAAATGCAAAAGCTACAGCAAAATCTCCGCTCAAAGAACACTATTTTTGAAGATTATTCTTAGAGTGTTCATCCCATTAGTTCTTAGCAAGAAATCCTATCCACTAGCATTTTTGGCTACCTAAAACCCCAGGATAGATTTCTAGTTGGAACCCTCAAACATTCTTTACCCAAACGCAAGTTAGGTTAAGTTTGTTCCCGAAAGATTTCAGACTAGGGATTCTAGTTTTTCGATTTCTAGTTAGGTTGAGTGTGAACTCGATAAACATCCGTAGAGAGTGTGAACTCAATAAACATCTCGGCCATCCTTTGAAGGATATAAGTCCCAGCAGTTAAGTTTGTAGAGTGAGAACCGGTAAACATCTCGCCATCCCGTGAGGGGTATAAGTCCCTTGAGTTAAGTTTGATTAAGGTTCCCCGGTGTTAAGGGAAGAGTGGATGTAAGACGGGTTTAAATTCGAACCACTATAAAAAGTCTTGTGTGCATTTACTTGCTTTCTTATTGCTTTACACTATTCACACAACCGAAGTTTAAAACAAGCATACATATTCTAAGTTAAGCTCAGTCTGCACCAAGCAACTGATCTGATCAGATTGACACCTTAGTCAACTGGTTGAAAACTGACTTAAGAATCTGAATTGATAAAAATATTTTTTCACACGGGTTAAAACAAGCTTCCGCACCATTAGGGCTTAAACCGACAGATATCGTCGATGATCCCCTTAGGCACTCAAGAAGATTGAACATCGGCCTAAACCGATACACTAGCACTGGACGATAATCTGCAGTTCACACCGATCCCCACAAAAAGTTTTGGAAGTCTATTCACCCCTCCCCTCTAGACTTCCACCCTCACAAAACCCGTTCGGGACCTACAAGTTGTATTAGAGCAGTGGTTCTATAGACCACTGGCTTTGAGTATCATCGATTCTTGAGGAAGAATCTTTGTGGTCATTTGAACAGATCTTGAAAAACCATTTTTCAAAACTCATTCATTTTCAAAATCACTCAGCATGGATAATACCTCTGGCATGTACCATGATTTGCCTAAGTTTTCAATTGATGAGTATGCAGATTGGGCTATATATATGTGCAACCATCTAGGATCGATAAGCGGCAGAATGATGGAAGTCATTGAACGAGGACCCATCATTATATATCACGACAACCCAGCAGTTGGAGGAGATCCAGACTTTGCACCGGGAAGTCTTGTACGAAAAAGCCCAGCCCTGATGGATGCAGAAGAAAGAAAGTTGTATACTCTAGATACAATCGCCAGGCATATAATCATGAAGACGATGGATAAAGTCACAAAGGAGAAGATAAAGTATCTCAAAACCGCGAAAAGCAAATGGGATACTCTTTGCCGAGATATCGAAGGAAATGATCGATCAAAGACAATGACTACAAGTTGAACCGGTGAAGTTCAAAAAGCTAAAGATGTTGTTTCAACGAGACCATCAACAAGCTCGATGGGAGGATCACCATGTCAGTGAATAAACTACGAGAACTTGGAAGAGAGATGTCAGACAAAGATATCAACTACAAGATCTTAAGATCTCTCACCAAGAAATGGGACATGAAAGTCACGGTAATCAAGGATTGCCAAGACATTTCAAAGATGAAGCCGAGTAGCTTGTTCCTAAGCCTTAAAGCTCATGAGTTCGATTTAATCGAAAGAGGACAAGCAAATGAAACCAAGACCCCTGCTGAAGCCTCAACGTCTAAATCAGTTGCATTTAAAGCAACCAGCAGCAGATCGAAGGCCACTGAACCTATTGGAAACATAATGAGTCAAGGTAACAGATCGCTTCTCGCTACCAGAAACTTGAAAGAACAAATACTCTCAAATTTTGGTAAGTATCGGAGATTCTATAGTGATTATCAAGACAACAGAAGAAACAGGAGGCCAACTGACAGATCACTAGAAAGAACCAGATCTGATGATTGAAGAGATCACAGAGAAGAAAAGAAAAGAGATGATCTGACAGATGAGAGAAGAGATAACAGATCTGACAGAAGGAGTTCAGATTACCATTAGAAAGGGAAGTCACCTGACAGATCCTACAGACGGAGTGACTCACCTGGCAGAGGAAGTTCCGCAGATCGAGGATCGTGCTTCAACTACGAGAAACCAGGTCACTACAAAGACCGATCGCCTGACCGACTCCCAGAGAAAGAGAAGAAAACTAAAGAAGAGAACAACGCCGTAGATAGGAAAGCCCCGGTCACGACACATCCGGAATTGATGATTCCTATCCGCCTTCCGAGGGACTCGCTACTCATCTCAGAGAAGACTTATGTCCGATAAGCAATGGTTGTTGACTTTCACGGGCATGAAGATCCGATATTCTTCAGATGACTATGAAGTCGCTACCGATGGCCAAGGAGGACCAACTGAGGTAACCTCCAAACCTTCTCTTTTTTTCAATTTCCACACCGCTATCATTAAGACATCCGCCGGAGAGATTGACTTGCAGCTCTACTCGAGCAATTGCTTGATGATCTCTCCGATGCAAAGAGACACTTATACAATAGTGGAAGTTGAAAATGACAAGCTAAGGATCGTAAATAATCACTTTGTTAAAGAGAACGTGTCCAAGAAAGCTAATGAACGAAACAATAAACCTTTCGAAGATAACCGAGGAACTTAACATTACGAAGAAAAATCTTCGATCGGAGAAGCAGATCAAAGATCGCCAATCAATCAACAAACAAAAGTCGATGATTTCAAAATCCTTCAAGCTAAATTTGATGAGCTATTCCGACTACATGAGAGTCTAAAATCTATCGAGGATAGTTTTGCGCAAGAAAATAGAGGTTTTCACGGTCATCAAAAACCGCTCAAGATATGAACACCTATTTTTGAACGCCGACTAACAAGAAGGGAATTGGGTATGAGAACCCTTCTACATCCTCAAAAGCCCCGTTTGATTCACTTTAGAAGGGTGTAATCAAACGAGTCTCTGATAAAGATACACTAAAAGCTAAACTTGTATCTGATAAGGGAAAAAGACTCACGAGCAAGTAAGGCAGTGCCTAATCGAAAAGGGAACATAAATGGACCCTAATCGATAAAGCATCACCGAGGAATCAATGAAGAACCGGTTCTTTCCAAGAAACCTCAACTCGACAACAGATTAGGTATCGTAAGAGACAACCTGAAGAAGGAAATCTAACTCGAGACCCAATCAAGGTCAGCTGCCTAATAAGCAAGCTATAGGTAAACTGCAAAGACCACCTATGCCAAAAAGATATGAATCTTTTGATGGTAGCAGTCGTACCTACCCTTATAACCAGAGATCTAGGGCTACTTACACCTGAGCCACACTGGATTAAAAGAAGACAAAATATAAAGAAAAATCCCAAGTCTTCTAAGTCATCCAAGGCTCACACGAATAATCATACTAATCAGAAAGCATATAAAGAGACGTATGATTATGTTGATATGTATGGGAGACAAATGAGACCTTCTAATCTATCTGATTTTCATAGAAGTGCTCTGTTTGTGTGGATCCCTAAATCCACCACTAACCCCCTAGGACCCAATTCCAAAGGGGTACCTAAAGCCCGATTTGATTGGCAGTTTCGTGTGGATCGCCAACAAAGGAGGTGTACAAGCAACTATCCGGTACATCGATAGTGGATGCTCAAGGCACATGATCGAAGCAAACATCTCCTTAGCTCTTACAAAGAACAAGAAGGCCCACGTGTACTCTTCGGTGATGATAACTTTGGTTTTACCAAAGGATTCGGAACCTTAGAGAATGATGATGTACAAGTAACTGGAGTCTCGTATGTCGAAGGATTAAAGCACAATCTACTATCAGTATCACAATTCTGCGACAACGGATTCAGCGTTGAGTTCTCGAGCGACAAGTGTACGATTAGGAATCGAGCCACTCAACAAACCTTGCTAACTGGTTCAAGAAAAGGCACAATCTACACAACAGATTGGAACAATTGCCCAAAGAATACATGCTTAATTGTTAAGAGCTCCAAAAGTAGCAGTTGGCTCTGGCACAAAAGAATGAGCCATCTGAACTTCAAAACTCTTAACAAGATAGCTAAGATGTCTTTGGTTGAGGGACTTCCGAATGAGATATTCTCCAAAGATCAGACATGTGCCGCATGTCAGAAGGGAAAACAAGTTAAAGCCTCATTCAAGGGAATACCTGGACCAACATCAAAGAGAATAATCGAATCGCTCCATATGGATCTATTCGGACCGATTACACCAAATATCTCAAATGGACGCAAATATACTCTAGTAATCGTGGATGATTATTCCAAGTTTACTTGGGTTGTATTCTTATACAAGAAGAACGAGACAACGATAAAGATACATGAGCTGCTCAAGAAGCTACAAAAAAACGAGAAGGGTGTCAAAGATAGTAAAAATCGATCAAATAAAGGTACAGAGTTCCTGAATTCCTTTATTATCGATTTTTTTGCACCGAAGTTTGGTATACAAACATGAGACGTCACCGCAAGAACACCACAACAAAATGGAGTAGCAGAAGCGGAGAAACAGAATTCTCAAGGAAGTTCGCCGACTATGTTATTTAACATGCCACACCAAGCCGTTTCGGGCGTATAATCAACATTTGATGCCATACTTCGTAACAGTATGTTCTCTCGACTAAGACTCACTTCAAAACACCTTATGAACTGTGGAAGGGCAGAAAACCCCGTGTTTCATACTTCCATGTTTTTGGGTGCAAGTGTTTCATACACAACAATGGGAAAAGTCAGTTGAAGACTTTTGAGGCCAAGTCAGATGAGGGTATATTCTTAGGATATTCCTCATCCAGCAAGGCTTTCAGAGTTTACAACAAACGAACCCTAGTTGTGGAAGAAACACCCCATGTGGTCTTTGATGAGACATCTTCTGAACAAGAGAAAGCTGCCTCATAACAAGCCGCATGGGATCAACCGCCATTACCGACACGCAGAAAATGGATCAGCTAAGCATCAAGGAGATGAACCTCAACACGTAATATTGTACATCCTAGAACTTGATCTTGCTAATTAAACAGTCAATCGCAATCCAAAGGTACGCATAAACCTGTCGAGCTGAAGAAGTTGTTTACCGAGATAAAGATCAACCGAACCATCCGTTCGGGGAACTCCTGAAGTTCCTATGAATGTACATCGAGACATGATGAGTCCAACATCACCGAGACATGTTCTTATCAAGTGGATCATAATTCAAGACCACTCCCAATCACTAGTAATGAACTACTATCGATATGGATGATGTTCTCCAAACAGACGACATCGTAACGGAAGGACTGGATTACTAGTCATCCAACCGACCGATTATCGGAGACCCATCCGACAGAGTCAAAACTAGACATCGATTGGTGAAAGTGCCATGTATTGTTGTTATCTGCCTTTGAAGGAACCAACTACAAGAGAGGAAGTTTCTAAAAGACGCAAGTCGGATTCTAGCCACGCAGAGGAGTGGGAACAGTTTGAGAGGAATCAAGTTTGGAAATTGGTGGGACGGACCAACTCATCAAGACGTAATTGGCACGAAGTGGGTATTCAAGAACAAGAGAGATGAGAAAAATGTCATAACCAGGAATAAGGCAAGACTTGTTGCTAAGGGGTATTCACAATCAGAAGGACTTGATTATGATGAGACCTTTGCACCGGCCGCCGCTTTAGAAGCCATTCGGGTTTTCGCATATGTTGCCCACGAGGGTTCACATGTGGTATCGATGGATGTAAAGAGTGCATTCTTAAAGCGGGGTACTAGCAGAGGAAGTTTATGTCGAACAACCTCCGGGCTTTGAAAAAAAAGGCAACCAAGTGTACCGGATTTAAGGAAAGCTCTTTGACGGCTTCAAACAAGCTCCTCGAGCTTGGTATGATACACTCTCTCGGTTCTTGATAGACAGCCGGGTTCACTAAAGGAATAGTGGGATGTAACCTTATTCAGAATAGAAGATGGAGAAGATATTCTGATGGTTCAGATTTACGTGGACGACATCATCTTCGGATCTCCCAACAAGAAGCTATGTGAGAAGTTCAGCAAATTGATGCAAGGGAAGTTCGAGATGTCCATGATGGGTCAGATGAATTACTTTCTGGGTTTACAAGTCAAGCAGAGTACAGAAGGGATATTCATCTGCCAGGCAAAGTACACAAGGAATCTACTGGCAAAGTTTGGAGTTCAACATTGCAAGGAATATTTAATTCCTATGATGACCGGGTTCAAGATGGATCCAGATGAAGATGGTCAGAAAGTTAATCAGAAAGAATATAGAGCTCTGATTGGATCACTACTATACCTGACTGCCAGCAGACCAGACATTACTTTTGCAGTAGGTGTATGCGCCAGATTTCAAGCAAATCCAATGCAAAGCCACCTAGAAGCAACTAAGCGGATTCTCAAGTATCTGAAGGGACTATAAACCTTGGTTTATTTTACCCATCGATGACAATCTAGAGCTTAGTGGGTATTCTCGATTCAGACACGGAGGTTGCGAATCGACAGAAGTCAACCTCGTGTTCATGTCGATTCGGGAAATAAACCGATCTTGGTTTTTCGAAGAAGCGGACATCGATATGCGATATCTACTCTTGTAAACAAAAGCAAAAATATATGGTCAGGAAGTTGTTGTTCCTAACCGCCCGCTAAGTCAAGAACTAAGGGATTACAACATCGTAGCTAAGAACGCCTATATTCTCGCGAGCATAGTGCTTATTGCAATCACTCGTAATCCTCGTTCTACATACAAGATGCAAGCATGTGGATGTCGGACACCATTTTATCGAGATCACGTTGAAAAGAAGAATATCGGGATGGAAAAAGATCCATACCGACAAAAAAGTCGATATCTTAACTAAGCCGCTAAATGAGATCGATTCAGAGAGTTATGCAACGAGCTAGGGCTTTCGGACCTTGGAGAAAATGCACCAGATATGGTTGAAGGATCGATCTCCGAAACCGGTTGGTTAAAAGACTAACCAAGTTAAGTGGAATCGGTTGAGTTAGGAATCTCAACCGATCGATGACTGCATTTAGAGAGCCGATCCGAAGTTCAGATAATGAGCAGATCGAAAAGTCGATAAGTAGCCGATCCAAGGAATGGACAAAGGAGCAGATCGATTCAAGGCACATCAGATTAAGGGGGAACTGATCAGATTGGAAGATTACTTTATAAGTCGATTAAAGCTGCAGTCAACAAGCAAGTCAAGAGTAAAGCTACAGATCACATAAGTCAGAAGAAACAACACAATAATGGAATAACAGAGTTTTTCATTGATAAGGACCCGGAGGTCAGATTTACAAGTTACAAGTGATATCACAAGCTACAAATGCTACAAGCTATCGTCAAGTGGTATTACAAGTATAAGAAGACCCGGAGGTCGATACATAAACCATAAGCCCTAAGATAACCCTAGGCAGGTAAGGAGAGAGAGATTTTAAAGAGCTGATGCTCTTAGACTCTCCAACCCAAGGGGCGCAGAGAAGCTTCTAGAATCCTGAGCCAATCTCAAAAGCTTCGGAGAGAGGAGCGAGAGAGGCTTTGAAGGATGTCCAAGCCAGGAGCCCTCAGACGTAAAATCAATGGGCTCTCCAAATTGTTAAATGGGGGCAAAGTTGCTGTGTTTGGTCACAAGGATCAAACGGACACTAGTGTCGCATGCAAATATTGAGCTTGATATATGGAGATCAGCTGTTGACCGACCATATACCAAACTCATGTTTTGTTTCAGACTGAGTCTGTTGATGCTTATTCCGTCATCTCGATAGGCACACAAGGTGCATACGGTTAGGAGGAGTGCCTTCTCATTTGCCTTAGCAGATCCGCCTCCATGGTGGTAAAGAAGCTTAGCATTGATCGTATGTGAAATCTTAGATGACGATGAAATCAGTGTGAAGGAACACACATGGTTGATTTGAGAAGCTGAATTCATTGGAAAATGGCTAAAGGTTCCCACAGGAAGTTTCACCGGAAATAAGGAACTCATCGGAAAAGCATGAAGGATATGCTAAAGAAGATGAAATGGTTTATGTTGTGTTGTTTGCCTAACATCCCAGGCTAATTTATAGAAGGAAATTAGGGGTATAAATGCAAATTTTATCTTCTCAAAAGATCTTAAGAGAAATTTGCATCGACAACGCGTCAGGAACACGCGGCTAATGGTTGGATGAGTTAACGGTGTGATTAAATCACAGCGTATCTATGCCATTATTCTAAAGAATATCAAATCGCTACCGATTTGGGAATCGAGGCGACTTTTGGACTCTCAAGTAAAAAGTTTTGGCGGGAGTTGACTTCAAAGAATACTGGCCGATTAGAAGAAGATCAAGGATGAAGTGTATCAGATAAGTGGATCAAATAAGTAGCGAAGTGTTTCAAGCAAGAATCTGATCAGATAAGTGAGATATTATTGGGAAATGCATGAGGCAACCATCAGATAAGTCAACAAAGTACCAGATCAGATCACCGTGGTAACTGATTGATTACAATATCAATCAGTCAGATACGCTCTCTTATTTATCTCTTTCTGAATACCTTACATGCGTTATTTAAATAATTGATTTATTTTACTCTGTTCATGACGCATGCTCTGCAAAGCTTTTAATGCGGACTTGGGAAAATGTTTTCAAAACGTTTTATTGCAATTTTTCGAGTCCGGAAAACAAGAAGACTACTTTTCTCAACCGTGCGATCAAAATACTTTTTGGCCGACTAATCTCAGCCACTGATTTCAAAACACGGATACTTGAGTACTTTGGAAAGTTGTGCAAAAAGGTTTTCCCTCGTATTCTATAAAATCCAAATCCCTCTCAGAAAACCGCTTTCCACTACTTCGTCTTCTCAAAGTTCTTAAAAGATCAAGTTTTTTCAAAAACTTCAGAGAATTACTTTCGAGATCAATTGATTCTACTCTTCCGTTTTCTAAAATCTTTCGAATCAATTTATGGTAATTTCTTATTTTAATTAATTGCATGATCTCATTTTCTCTCTGGTACCTAGGTTTACAATTCATGATGATATATTTCTGTAATCTTTATTAGATCTAAACGCTTATTTGCTAAATTGATGCTAAAATTACTAGTTTGACTGAATTTATTGAAATATCTTACTCAAATTAAACATCAATTTGCATATCGTACAGAAATGGCATATCTTATTCCACGACCGGGCCAAGGGAAAAAGTTCTGCAATTTTTCATCGATGAAGAAAGACATCATTGATGAAAAGTACGTAGTCTTCACCATCACCTCGGACTCGAATCGCCGGAAATTATGGAGTGCTGCTGAGCGGCGTGTGGACTTGAACGTTATTGCTCTACACATCAGAACATCGTCCACATACATGAAGCTCGAGTTTCTATACAATCTGCAGAGGGATGAAGACATTGATCTTTGACTGATTTCTTCCGTTGGAGGACTGGAAGTGCGAGTGTCGAATGATGATCTCGAGAGGATATTCGCCTAACTCGAGGAAGCATCAATCCGAGACCTACATGATCGATGTAGGAGAAAAGGAATTTCTTGAAGCCGAAAGTTGTTGAGACCAAAAATAAGGAGAGAACGATTTAACGTCAAAGCCTCCTATCTCGAAAGAGAAAATATCGCTTCTTCTTCTTGAAATTGTTCGAAGGTGATCATGTGCTCAACCTACAATCTTGATGCGATCACTTCTTTAAGACAAGATAAGTGTCATGGTTGCACTAATCAAGAAGGCTTCAGATATCGATTGGTTGGGTATGGTCAAAGCAAGATCGAGAAAAGACTCGGGAAGTTCGAATCGACCCAGAGCAATGAAGTGTGCTTATCTTCCAAGTACTCATTCATACAAAATCTCTATCATTCTCACGATAAGCCGCCATAGAATTATAAATGGATCGAGAATGGAGCAAAGATATACCAAGCAAAGCACAAGGCCATATTGGGCAAAGATGAGTCCCTACCCGACAATCGATGAGGATCCAACTCTTATGTGCCCAAACCCAAGGGAGAAAAGAAGGAAAAGATAAGGCAACCGTGATCGTAGAAAGGGAAAGTGCGTGAAAAGGTCATTCCAGAGAAGAGGATGAAGAGGAAGGATCTCGCCAAAAACCAGATGCTCAATGAAACGTCGTAAGAGAGTCTCATCTCCTCCGAAAATCGCTTCCAAGTTCTCGCCAAAGAAGTCGCACCAGAACGAAGGATCTGATGCAAGTAAGATCGGAAGAAAAGATAGCAGTCCGCTCTGAGCCAACTATCAGAGAAGTAAGGGAAGAGCAGATGATCGCAGCAGAAGGAGAGAAATCTATCAGAGGGACAGAAGTGGAGCAATCTGAGGAAGAATCACCATCTGATTCTCTTCGCTTATCTCACCAAGATCTTCAAGAAAGAAAGATCGCCAACGCCCACTTCCAAATCACCATCACCCTCTCCTCAAAAGTCATCACCACCATCCTCTCCCCACAAAACCTTCTCACCCTCACCCTCGCCTATCAGATCACCAACATCTCCCACACAACCAATCAATCAAACCGTTCAGGAAACTGAACACCCTCAACACGCTGAAAACGAACCTGAAATACAAACATCCCAATCCCCAATCAAGTCTCAAGAACCTGAGAGATCCGACAAGTGAGTGTCCATCTCTCATAATCCCTTCAATACCGTAACCGTGTTTGCTTCACCGCCCGTAAAAAGCACCATCATAAGGATAATGAAGCAACAAATCAAGGAGTATCTGCTGGATCTATGCCCTGAAATGGATCAACATCCTGGCATCCAGCAACAGATAGAAGAGATAGTGTTCTGGAGGGATATCGATCTGGAAGAGCATTGAAGAATTTTGGATTCTAATGACAACTCGGGATCAGATTTCTTTGTAGACTTGGAGTTGAAATGTCTAAACAATCTTTGGGATTGAAAGTCTTTGTTGAATTGGCATCCGACAATGATATCGGATGGTTAATTCACGAAAGGTTTAGTATTGTTGATAACAGGAGGAAACCGCTCAACCTCCTACGATCATGAGGGAGTCAGCCGATGAACCAAGAATGGGTCTTCGCAGATGAGACCCGATTTTGGCAAGGCTTCAACATCCTAATGATCGCCACGATGAGCTCGATACCCTAGATCATCATACTTTAAGATTCAAGATGGGATCAAGGTCGCATTTGAAGACAAATTCGTTTAAAGGCTCACAAAGCAGATCCGATGAAGCGATTTGAAGATGAGCAAGCAAAACTAGTTGACAAGGAACGAATTCACATTTGGGATGCACAATGCCATCCTTGTCAAGTAATGCAACTAGTATATCCTCTTGCCGAGAAGCTCAAACTCCCCCGACAAACTCGATTCGCACAGAGATGCTCAATCGATACACATGTACTTTTGGAAAGTGTCTCGGGCATCCTCGACAAAACCAACAACCACTTGGATATGGGTTGGAAACATTTTCTAGCTTCTATAGAAACAAGCAAGACAGAAATAAAATCGCTCTCGACGCTTTACACCTCGCATTCATGTTTTTCGCCACCGCTCAGATCACTCCTCTTGTTGTCGAGGAACTCGAAAAAGAGAGGAGATCTCACTAAGAATTAACCGCCCGAACAAGAAGATGTCCAACCTCTTTGATGAAACCAAAAAGGGGAAGGAAAAGAGAATAAAGAGAAGAAAAAAAAATGACTCGATTACGCTTGGTAACTTTTTTCATCTCTACCAAAAAACCATCAGATTCGACTTGCTTGCATTACCACTCCATCTACCGATCTCGCTATGAAATGAAAGAAATCGTGGAGCAACATAGCAAAGAGATCGCCGAAAGGTAAAAGTGCTTTCATTTAGAGGTTACCGCCAGAGTCGATAAGATTGAAGATTTTTTCTTCGCTCGCTCGTAAAAGAATGGAAATCGGTGATCGTGCCAAGAGCCTTGAACTCGCTAAGAAATTAGTCAAGAAGATTTAACAAGATGAACTCCGGAAAGCAGACTCGAGGAGAATGAAAGGCAAAGGCAAGATGATGAAAGCAATCGCGAAGATCGAGACAAGGCCGCTTATTCTCCACCTAAAAGCGGATGACTTTAACAAGTTCAAGAGCAAACAAGACAGAGAATAAGAGAGGCCACAATCAAGAAGCAGGTTAGCAGAGGCTAAGTGGATCAACATCGCTACATCCGGAAGGAAGAGGAAGAACGGGCAAAGCAGAGGAGATAGCTTGGGAGAAGAATGCCCTTCCCAAGACCTGTTAAAGGCATCCTCTCAGACGACAAGATCTGATCCTGAACGGGATCGATCGTGAGGAGAATGGTTATGGACGCCTACATCTTGGAGAAGATTCCAATTCATCAAGATCGATCGAAAATGATGATGAATTTTTGAATCGGTTAGAAACAAAGTATCCAGATTTCTACCGCATAAAGATGATGAAAGAAGGCAAGATCATGTCACTAATACCGTAAGCTCCACCCTTTTGAAATACTCCTTCCACCTTTCAAGCCAAAAACAACAAGCTAGATCTTGTTAAATTCAAGAATATCTACTATGGACTTCTTTCAAAAAAACGAGGGATCCATAGAAGAGAAGAGTCGGACAAACTAATGCAAAGGATGTACGGGATGTTTGGCATCCCCAAAGAACTACAAATGTTCAAGTACACCGAAGAAGACAACTTGGAATCGATGATAGTACGCTTTTTCATGTATTCTACAATGCACACACCTTATCTCGAATGAAACTTTCCATCTCATCGATTCTAAGACAACATCTCATTGTTTTTCGAGGTATGTATTGCTTACATTATCTACATTTCCATTCATGGTATTTAAATTCGATTAAGTGTGATTAAGTGTTTTGGTTCCATCAAAAATGGGGGAAATTGTTGGGAAATTTGTAATTTAGTTTTGATGGAAGTTCCAAAACAGTTGTAATAGGACCGGTCGGACAAGTTAATCGATCGATGACTTAGAATCATATTAAGATGACCCGGTGATATGTATAGATAGTCGATGTAAAGATAGGTCACATATTGAGGGGGAACTCAATATGTATAGGTCGTTTTATTTAAAGTATCGATGACCCAGATAAGGTCGATGATCAAGACTAAGCACAAATTAGAAGACAAGAAGTCAAGATATTAATAAATAAAGTGAAGACAAGAAGACATCAAGACTCAGATGAACTCAAGACTCAGATAGACATCAAGACTCGGGGATGAACTCAAGACTCGAATTGAAAACTCAAAGAATAAACTCAAGACTCAAGATGATATGAATACACCGAGGCTCGCCAGAGACACCGAAGATCAAAAGGCCTCAAGACCTATATCGCCAGAAAGTCCGTGATATTGAGCTAAGACAATGTGCATTTGAAGACTCAACAAGGTAGATCGGGGCCATTCGATCAAGTCACCACACTGTAACAATCTAAAAGATACACCGCATAAGATTCTAATCTTCTTTAAAAAGGAATATCAATCGCCTAACGGACAAAAGTTTGATATAAAGTGCCGCCTGGGGCAAGGAGAAATGACACGTGCACAAAAAGAGCTGACAATGCGGGATACGACGCTGCGAACAAAAACGGCACTAATGATGCCTACAGCCACGCCGATAATCGGAGCACGTCACAATCATATCCTACAACCTACCTAGTATAGCCCGAAATTCAAATTGCTCTCCAACGGCTCTTTGATTTCGAGGTCTATAAAATGGGATTGCTTGTCAATTAAAGCAAGAGAGACAACTAGCAAAGAAACCAACACGGAGACACCGCAAAAAGAAGCAAAAAGCTACGAAAAGAAAATCTCCGCCAAAGAACACTATTTTTGAAGATTATTCTTAGAGTGTTCATCCCATTAGTTCTTAGCAAGAAATCCTATCCACTAGCATTTTTGGCTACCTAAAACACCAGGATAGATTTCCAGTTGGAACCCTCAAACATTCTTTACCCAAACGCAAGTTAGGTTAAGTTTGTTCCCGGAAGATTTTAGACTAGGGATTCTAGTTTTCTGATTTCTAGTTTGGTTGAGTGTGAACTCGATAAACATCTGTAGAGTGTGAACTCAATAAACATCTCGGCCATCCTTTGAAGGATATAAGTCCCGCAGGTTAAGTTCTTAGAGTGAGAACTCGGTAAACATCTCGGCCACCCCTTGAGGGGTATAAGTCCCGCAGGTTAAGTTCGGTTAAGGTTCCCCTGTGTTAAGGGAAGAGTGGACGAAGAGGCGGGTTTAAATCGAACCACTATAAAAAGTCTTGTGTGCATTTACTTGCTTTCTTATTATTCTTTACACTATTCACAACAACCGAAGTTTAAAACAACATACATATTCTAATTTAAGCTCACCGCACCAAGCAATCGATCCGATCGATTGACACCTTAGTCAATCGGGTTGAAAAAATCGAATAAGAATCTAAATTGAAAATTGGTTTTTCACACGGGTTAAAAACAAGCTTCCGCACCATTCGCTTAAACCGACAGATATAAAAGTCGATTCGCCCTTAGGCACTCAAGAAGATTGAACATCGGCCTAAACCGATACACTAGCACTGACGGGTGTCTGCGGTTCACACCGATCCAAGACAAAAAGTTTTGGAAGTCTATTCATCCCTCCCCTCTAGACTTCCACCCTCACAAAACCCGTTCGGGACCTACAAGTGGCGATGGAGATCTGTTTTGTTTCAAATTATATGTTTTTGTCGATCTATTTGTCGATCTGTTTGTCGAGATGTTTGTCGATCTGTTTGTATGTGATTATAGATTTGTTGTATTTGTGTATTCTTTGTGTTGTTGATTCTGCGTATTTGTCGATTTGTTGTTATGTGTGATGGTTGTTTGTATTTGTGTATCCTGTGTGTTGTTGGTACTACTTTTTGCTTATATTTTCATGGATCTAATTGGTCTTGTGTGTAATTTTGTTTGATTTGCAGATAACATGGAACCCATCAACCGCAAAGCATATATTCTACCACCTGGAATTTATGAGGAGATGTGTTTTGGGTGGAGTTACCATGACGAAGATGAGTTCTTCGTGGGAATTGTGTTTATAATGCAGACTATGGCTATCAACAGTGCATCTTCATTTCATGAAATGATTGTTCGTGTAGCTCATTATCTAATCTTAACTTTACTGGACAAGGCTGAAGTCGATATAATTAGGTGGAAGCTTAGGCATTTGGTCGATACTTATAGGCATTTCAAGATGTTTCTGTTTGAGATGTCTGGTATATCCTTCAATCTCAACACAAATCAGGCAAAAGTTGGTCCCAAATATTGGAGGTGTACACCACAGGTATTTGGCTAATTGTGTCATTTATAACTAATGTTGTTTTTAAAGATGAATTAGTTTATCCACAAGCTTTCTGATAAACACCTTGTATTGTAGGAATCAGAGGTTAATGCGTACTTCCGGACTCATGGTTTTAGGCTGTATAGCAAGTGTTGGTACGTGTTTGACAAAAAAGGTCTAGACCAATATGTCAACTACATTGATGAGGCTGTTCATAAAACAATTCCAATTGGTATTGATCCAGATGGTTTGAAACAGTTTTATTACTTCATGGTAAATAGTCTTATGCTTTAAATCTGTTTATTAATTATTTTATGAATGTTCATTTACAATTCTTGGTTTCTTAATCTATTGGTTTATTTGTATAAAGTTGAGTGAGATATCCACGTTTGACAAAAAAAAAACAGAGGACAATGCGCCACGGGATAGCAAATGGAACGATGACGATGTGGATATGTACTTCTTTTCAATTGGTTGGGATCCCATTTTAGAAGGAGAATTTTTAGTGAAGGTGTTTGACATCATTAAGAACAGGAATATCAACTCTCGAGAGAAGTTTGACATCTTGGTGTAATACTTGGCTCAGTTTTATTACGAACCTGACTAAAACGATTGTCAAGTTACTGAGGCTGGTATTCGTGAGAAGTTAAGATTTGTGGATTACGTATACCAACTGTTCAAGCGGTTTCTATTCGAGACAGTTGGTGTCTAATATAATCTCTACGATTATTTTGCTAGAGTTGATGAAACATATTGGGATCTCGAGGGAAAGGTAATTCCAATTATAATATATTCATGAATGTACCTTCTGTATATAGATTTTGTCTAATAACTACATTTTAAATTCAGGAGTCGCAGTACAAGGGGTGGTTTAGAAGTGTTGGATTTGTTACGTACAAACTCTGCTATGATGTGTTTGAGGTGAAGGGGCTGGAGCGATATGCATACGGGAAGCATCCAATTGATCCAAGAATGACTGAAGGAGTCGATTTGTCACATATGGAGGATGAGGATGTCTACAAAAGCTATTATCGTGCATGAAAGAGTTTGGTGATTTGTTGGGCTACTGAAATGTGGATGTTGAATGCATTTTGTACTTATGGTGAATGCATTTTGTAATTTGTCTAATCTAAACTTTCTACTATAGTGTAATTATGGTGTAGGTATTCCTTTTGTTTTTGTTTTTTTGTTTTCGTGGAATATGCATTATGTATATGCATTTTGACTGACTTATTATGAATGATGAATGGTGTTGTGTAGTAGACACACCATGCCTGAACAGTGATGCAAATGGTGAATGTAAATATTCTACTAGATTGTTTTGCTAAATTTATGATTTCATGATGTTGGCTCATTTGTAGATGTGTGATGTTGTATGTATTAGCTATAAATCTAAACTTCACATTCATGTTTAAAAAAACAACAACCAATAGTCTAACCACGACGTGTGTTATTTAATATATCAATTGAACATCCGTTCTCAACACAAATAAGGTTGAGAAAAAAAGTTTTTTGATCCCATAACTTTCCTGTAATCCGTTTTTGGTCCCAAAAAATTTAACTATTCAATTTTGGTCCCCTAACTATCTCGAATGTCCGATTTTGGTCCCATTTTTATTAATAAAATAGAAAATTTTATCTTTTTTAGTAATGCTCAAGTCACGTATTGGTTAAAAATGCGGGTTTCCGACCTCATATCTGAAGTGGACACTGACTGTTAAAAGAAAATTTCATTTTTCTAAAAATTAGAAAGAACAAGAAGATTTCTCCCAAGTGAGAAAAAAATGAATTTTTAACGTTCACGTCAACTATGAGCTCGAGAAACCCCAATTTTAACTGGCATATGACTTGTGTGTGATGAAAAAAAAGACATTTTTATGTTTTTCGGTGAAAATGAGACCAAAATTATACAATCGAGATAGTTATGGGACCAAAATTGAAAAATTAAATTTTTTTGGACCAAAAACGGATTACAGAAAAGTTATGGGACCAAAAAACTTTTTTTCTCAAATATGGTTGAGGTGTGATATTTTGATTGTTGATATTTATTAGAGATTGAAGTATAATATGAGTCTAACCATATATCTCAACATAAACATGATATATATATATATAAAATGATGAAGAATATTAACTCAACACAAATCACACACTTCCCTCTCAAATTGTCTTATGTGTTAATGCCTAAATTATATATTGTCTCACTACGAGACTGTCTCATTCAAATGTGTCATTTAGTAAAAATGACACTTATTATTTACACATATGTAGGCATATATATTACATATCAATTAGATTAACAAAAATATATGCAATTATATTAATTTTACATACTCAAAACATTAGTGAAAAAAGAGAATATTTTATGCATATAAACTATGTCATATTAGCACTAGCAATATGGAAGTGAAACACCAAATAGCGAAAGTCATCACAACCAAAGAATGGACTTGAGCACAGTGTAGCGCTTCTTAAGCAAGTTCTTGAGAGCTAGGACGTCGTCCCATGTGTAGTCTTTGTCCATCATAACATTGACGAAGGTTTGAGCTTCCCCGAGCGAGTAAACGTTTTCACAGTTAACGTCCCAATCTCTAATTTTCACATCATCCATAAGAACACGGATAATGACGTTAAATGTGTCCTAGTTCCATGACCCTTTATAGAAAAAATGCTCTTGTGGCTCAATCGCATGGAAATTCATTTTATTGCAAAGTGGTTCAAGTTGGAGGTGTTGTGCTCTTAACTCTACTGCAATGTTGTGCTATATACAAAGTTGGATTCATTGTTTAATGCTACTACATTGATGGATAGTAGTTGGAAAGCTTGTGGTTGATAATAAATACAAGATGTAAACAACATTGAGTAATCACATCAATAATATAATTATGTTGTGACAACATGAAGCAAACTTGAAGTTAGGATGATGAAATCTACAACATAATCTCTGCAAGATCATATTGATAGCAATGTTAAATGCACCAATGGTATTTGGAAGCAATATCTAGTTTCCAATGAAATTTGCAAGAATAGTATGTATCAAAAAATCCTACTCCAATTGATGTTAGTACATACAACACTTTACATATTCCAATGACTATAGTCCAATGACTATAGTCCAATTCCAACAAGAAATTGATTCAACTTTGCACATCCCATGTATAATAAACAACCCAAAGATAAATCCATAACAACAACCACGAATAATTGCAAGCATTCAAACCACATAAACAATATCAACATTATAATACACATATTTGAGCTCAAACAACTAGTACTTCTAAAACAAAACACAATCTACATTGGGGTTTATACATAGTTGCGATAAGCCGGGAATACATTCTAGTAATGCATCCCTACAACAAACCCAAGTATAGCTAAAGACACTGCTACGAAAATCACAATCATGTTTACAACAACCCAAAACCAAATGAAATATGATGTAGGGGCACTCGCAATCCGTGTGTGATAGTTGTTTAATTGACGACGACGATGATCACCATTTTTAAATGAATCGGACGTTGCATCTGAATAAACCGAGCATTCCTCTTCCGTATTTGCACTCATAGTGTTACCGGCAGTTCTTTGATTGACATTCATTCGAGTATATTCATCACACCATATAAAAATTTTCGGGTGTCTTCCATCAACGAGACATTTGTAAAAGTAACGGCTATGGTGTGCCGACCTTTTACTAGCACATAACAATATCATAGTAACGATTATAGAACATGCCATTAAACTTCAAAAAATATATGCTAAATAAACTCAACACAAGATCAAGAATTATTGCAGAGGTGGAGATTCAAAAATTCACATTCACATGTTTCATAGAAGTTATATATGAATGTAGAAGATCAAACTAAAATCACTATGATCCTATTCGAGTTTCCACTGCAGATTACAATGTTGAATCACAATGACCTTAACAAAAACACTCTAGCAACATTGACAACACCAATGACCATACAAAGGAAGGGAACCATTACAATGACCTTGACACCAAACTTCTACTTTCTAGTTTCTTAATGCACCAGCTATATTCAAACAACACACTTAATTTGAATGCATAAAAGAAATTAACAAAGCACCAACTCTCATACCATACCAAGAACAGATTTAAGAGTCCACAACATCATAAAAATACATTTCCATAACCCCATAAATAACCTTTGCTACACAGGCACCAATAAAAAATACCAGAACCCCAAAGCAGACGAACTACACAGAACATATTGCCCTCATCATTCAAAAGAATACCCACCAAAATTTCAGGTGTTTCACACTAGGCTACCTCATCAATACATATCAAATATACAAATTTCAGATGCTTCACAGTACGCTATCACATTAGGCGAAATAACAAATTGACAACAAATAAAATAATTTTTGAAGGAGGACATATCGATTTACCTTGACGGATTAAAAAATCACAGTTTGTGGAGCGTCGCCGGTGTTATGGATTCACGCCAACACCATCGTATGTACGAAGATTGGCTCGTAAGCTTTGTATTAGCTTACGAGATTTTGTCTAGGGTTTCTTTCGTGCAAGCCATGAAAAAACATTTGGGTATGGTTCGAAATTATTACTGGTTGGATATCGTCGGAGGTTGGTTCGAATCTTGTCCGGTGAGATTTCGTCGGAGATTGGGTCGATTCGTCAGCTCGAGTGAGATGCTCTTTCACTTTTCGATTTCGATTTCAGTTGTAAAATGTGATGCCCAATTCAATTATTTAGCAGGACAAAAGTGTAAATTATTGTAAAATAGAGGGTAAATGGGTCATTTAACATCCATTGTCTAATTAATCAAAGGGGGTACCAAACAACTACTCCCTCCGTCCCAATTATATAGGCTTGTTTTCCTTTTATGGATGTCTCAAATATATAGGCTTGTTTCTAAATAGAGTAATTTTTTCTAATTAATTTACTAATATAGTCTTATGCATTAATTATGTTGGAAACTATAACAATCATTAAATAAGGGTATAATAGAAATTTCACTTGTTAATTTACTTTTCCAATACAATTTCTTAATCTGTGTGAAAAGTCAAACAAGTCTATATATTTGGGACGGAGGGAGTACCATTTAATGTCAATAGGGCCGAGTAGAACCCTGATATTGCAAACGGCCCAATCTTTTCGAAACCAACACATACCAACCAAACGACCCCTTAACGTATATTTTAATTACTAAAAATTATTGCTCCATATATAAGACATCTTTCATTATCTACTTTTTTTTAAGGAATAGAGATCTGTCGTAGTCTATGTTTTAAAAAACGGATTGGACCGGCCGGTTGGAACGGTCCGACCGTTACTCAACTATGCTAACGGGCCGATTCGATACGTTGAGCCGCTCAGGTTTCAAAGTGCTCAAGAACCGCCGGAAACCGTAAAAGCGGTGCAAACCGTTGTACGATTGACCCGCTCAAAGTGCCGGTTCAACATTGGCTCCATCCAAAAGCTATCCGACTTTCTGCCCTAGATTTCCTTTCACCATGATTCATGAAGGCAAGTTTGACTCCATATTTTTTGAATGGATTCTGTTTCTACGCTGCTTGGCTGCGCGTTGTAGAAGGAGTTCTTTAACCCTAAAAAATCTGCCCCAATTCTCAGATTTTTATTCTCAATTTTCATATTTTAAATGACTCACCTCAACGTATCCCTCATTGCCACGTCAACTAATCGTGGTCCCAAAATATCAAAAATATGTTTCCTTGATATATAAGGCCAATTGAGTCAATTACGACTATTTTCCTGCTCCTATATACATTCTAAAAGTTTTATTTGTATTAATTATTTTATTTTTTATATTTTAAAATAATTATCCTACCTTTTTATTAGCAACTAACTCACCCCGAGAATTGCAATTATGTAATCTTCTAATATTCTAAATTTTATAAAATAAAATAAATAAATAATAATATATAATTTATATTTTTAATTATATATTATATAATTATAATCATCTTGGCTTAATCCGCTTTGATAATCTGGTCGAACAGGTTGGAATTTGGATTAACCGAAAAGCTTAAGTTTGTCCAAACCGATCGCCGCTTCCGCTTTTAAAATATAGGTTGTAGTCCACTCCAAAACGACGCAGGTAGTACTCTCTTTTATTTTCTAACACCACAGTTTTCTCTTATTGATCTCTGAATTGTCTTGCTGATTATTTTTATCCCGATTATGGTTATTTCCAGGAACGACTCAAGGCATTTTTCATGACAAGGACACAAAATAAATATAAATATAAATATAAAATAAATTAAAAAAAGTTATCACTACATAATAACTTAAGAATTCTATTACAAGTTAAATTTACGAGTTTTCATATACTGTAATATTTGCATGATTAATTTATTATCAACACTATAAAAGATTTATTTCTCAATATATATAATAAAATTGTCATTCTTGTCCAATTGCGTGGACGATATTTTATGATATTCATTACATAAAATATAAGTTCAATTAATTTGGGATTAAAATTGAGGGTTAAAAATTTAGGACACATTAAAAAAATCTAATAATTAATATAATAATTGTTATAATATAAGTATAGTAGTCAAAAGAAACAAAGAAAAAAGAGTGGATGACTATTAGGTTCCATTTGACCATTTTTATTACTATTAGGTTCCAACTTTTAAAAACATTATTACTAGGTTCCAAAAGTAGATAAATGGACATAAATGCCCTTAAATGAGTCCTCATTTCCTTTTAACTTGTGTCCAAAATACTACTCCAAATAAAATATTTTTTCCACACCTTCTTTACATTACCCATCTTCTATTTTACATCACATTTTATTTATAATAGTCTTCTCCCTTCATTTTATTTCATTTACAAATTATAAAATTTCACATTTATAAGACAAAAATATCAAAATTTACATATCTAAAATAAGTGTTTACATATTTTCGTCTAAATTTAAAAAATTTACATATTTTTATCTTTTTTCGATATTTAAGCGTATCTTGTAAAAATATCTTCATTATACGTACTTCAAATATATGAACATGTGCACAAATATATGAACATATGCATTAAAATTTGGGGGAAAAATAAACCAAAAAATCTACTGATCCATCTTCATTTCATGGCCCAAAAAACCATATATTTTAATCAAAACTCAGACCCTTAATCTAAATAACAAAAAAACGGTGTCTCCATCTCTCATCAATCATCATCATCCTCATCCCTCATCCCCAATATCAGACATACAAGGTATCTCTCTCTCTTACTCTCACCCATACGCACGCACAGACCCAGTCCACCCAGATTCTCCCATCACCTATAAATCAAATCCCATGAATTCTTACAACCCTAAAAACCTTTAATCACAACCAAATGGGCGGAAAATGGCAAATTCCGCCGCTGGAGGATCTCCTTCCACAGATCTTCCTCCGCCGCCAACAAACCCCCGCCTAACGAATTCCTCTGCCCAATTTCCAACTCCTTAATGTCCGACTCCGCCGTCGTTTCCTCAAGATTTTAGAAAATAGCCCAAATCCCAAAATTCAAAAAATAGCCAAATCTCAAAATTTTAAAAGCAAGATGAACAAAAACAGGGACAGAAGATTTCAATCTTTCTCGAAATTTCACGATCTTCTTCTCAAAATTCAATTTCATGGCTACTGTAACAGAAGATTTCTGAATGACACCGACTGATTAAGGAATCTATTCAACCCATGTCTGCCAATGGTCGTACCGCTGTGGCGTCTTCAATGGTCGTCTACCAAAAAATCCTTGCATTTCTTCTTCGTCCGTCGGCGTAGTGGCTCTTCTTCGTTAATTTCATCGTCTCCGGTGGTGGCTCTCCTTCATCTAGCCGCGCCTTCCCCTTTTAACAACCCATGTTTCGATTTTGGGTATTTGGAGACCACGACCGATATTTCTTCTTCATGGGGAGGTAGTGGGAGGCGGTGGCTTCTTCATGTCGATCTGGTTTTGTGTTTGGGATTTGGGATTTTGGTGGGGGAGGATTGGGGTTTGTTGGGGAAGACGGTTTTGAATTTGGGTGGATTTTGATTGGAGAGAGAAGAAGAAGAATTCTAAAGAAGGATTTTGAATTTGGGTGGGTTTGAATCTGACTTTCCTTATTTTATTTAATACACATTTTTAATAGTTGTAAGTTGGGGTAAAAAAGTCACAACAATAGAAATTAAAACATATTAGTAAGGTAAAAAAGTCTTGGAATCTTATTTTAATAATAGTGTCAAATTGGAACCTTATTATCATTTTCTCGATAAAAAACTGGTGGGGCCACGTGCATGCGGACTTGAGTTGCAAATCCTTTGGTTGTTTCATGGCCCAAACTTATTTTTCGGAGCCCATAAGTTGGTCCATTAATCATTCTTTACTTATAATATGTCATGTTTATAAATATGACAAAATTCATATGAGACTATCTAATATATGTATAAATTATCTTTTAATTTTGTGTTAAATGGACGATTGTATCATTGTCATTGCACGTGTAATGTAATCTCATCTTTTTGAACAATAATCCAAAAGCTTCAAATCAAGAATTAAAAATCCTAATAAAAATAAAGACGAAACTCCTATGACCAGCAATTTTTCGATTGTTCTGATTAAGACCTGAACTAAAAACGTAATTTATCTTTCAATCACACAAAAATGTTGGTGACGCCAAAAAAAAAAAAAGAATGAATTTATGTTTGTGTTTTTTTAAAATCTTTTTTAGTTAACAATGCTAATAAAAACAAATATTTAATTTTTACAACTCAAGCACACCATTCAATATATGAACCTTGTTAGTTGTTACGCTAACGCCTTACTTGTTTATAGTTTTGAAAGTGATTTTTAGAATTTTAAATTCTAAATTTTCATTGGTTTTTTCAGGATTTTGATATAAGATTTTAAATTCTTAAAAATTATATTCTATAATTTCTATAATACATTTATTTTATATTTTACAAATATAATTTTCAATACACTATCAATCATCTATTACACATTTTACAATTATTATCTATCCAACTCAATACTCTCTCTCCGCCTTTATTCCTTTATTATTATCATGCATATATACACACATCAATTATTCAATCACTTTTACATTACTTTTTATAATATAATATTTTTCTATTATTTACTTTTTCAAAATCATATTCAATCAAATCCTATAAAATCTACACTCTAAAAAATATACAAAATTCAAATATTTTTTACTTGACAAAGTTTCATGTGCAACTGGTGCACTGATTTAAGATCTGTGCACTCACATCAACCCTACCCATATACCATAGAACATGTTTAATATATTCAATGGGTCAAATATTTTTTTAAATGGGTCAAGTATTTGAATGAGTGTACGGTGCACTTGGATGCATAAGAGACTCATTCTTTTTACTTTATACAAAATCCTCCCGGCATTCAAAATTATAAACAAACAAGGTCAAAATGCATTATAAAAAGAAAAT
The DNA here is from genome assembly GCA_037126765.1 of Stenogyne calaminthoides. Lineage (NCBI taxonomy): Eukaryota > Viridiplantae > Streptophyta > Magnoliopsida > Lamiales > Lamiaceae > Stenogyne > Stenogyne calaminthoides. The sequence goes on from JBBCBC010000033.1 coordinate 6,957,552, forward strand.
ATAAATGTATTAATTTAAAGTAAATTTTTAAAAAGTGAAACTTTACTTTAAAAATAAATAAACTTTCTATTGAAAAGTTATACTGTTCATACAGTAACGGTGTCACACGATTTTTTCATCTTTAGACAAGTTAGTAAATTACTTTTTGTTTTTGATGAATTGTTTTTTACGACTTAATTAAAGTTTTAATTTTTAATTTATAATTTTTGTCGTTTTCACTCACCAATTAAAGTTAGTAAATTACTACCTCCGTCCAGGAAGACTTTAATTTTAAGAAATGCGTATGACAGATGAGGGGTAAGACTATCATACCCCACCTTAAAGTCATTTTATTATTTTAAATACTAAAAACAATTCGCATGCAAAAATACGAACAAAAAGTAAGTGTGCTAAGTCTTATGGGACGGAAGGAGTACATTTTTTTTTTATGAATTATTTTTAATTGAAGTGGTAATTTTTCATCTACCCCAATAAATGGCCTACATCCATTCCTAAATCCCCTCTTTACTGCCTCAAAACACATATACATCTTAGAGAACCTTACTTCATCATCAATACTTTCAGTGTCTAGCACTATGGTTGAACCAGGATTTGACTTCCTTAATTCATCAGCATAATTCCACAATTCCCTATATTGCAGGTCAGGAACACCCTCAATAATTGTCAATGCCTTACTCCTTGCTTTGTAATCTTGCTGCCTAGATACATCTACATTAAGATCCCTCATCACACCTCGTCTCCACCCTGAAATATCTCTTTTAGGATCATCTTGAAAATTACTCAAATATTTCTCACTCAACCCTTTACTTGACACATTGGTCACATGATTGGTAGGTGCACACTTATGATTTCGGTCAAATTTTCTAATTTGAAAAGTTGCTTCATCTATAACTTTAAGTGCTTGAAAAAACCATTCACAATCATCCCCTCTACATTTGGCATATATCCTAATCTTGTCATTCTTTTCAAAATACAAACATCTTTGAGTGTTTATTGCATGAGAACTAATTGCTTTTTTAAACAACTCTTTACTCGGAAATGTCATCCCAACCTCAAATTCTGGATTAAAAATAACTTCCTTGTTAAATCTAGGATAAACATCATGCTCAGTTTCCTCATCAGACACTCTTCTCTCATCAAAGTCATCCCCATCATGCACTACAATATCTTCATCCCCACTATCTTCCACATCATCATCTACATTAACCTCAACCACATCATGATCTACATTACGTTGCCACGCAACATCATCATCTGTGTTCTCATCCTCAAAGTGATAATCACTATCAATTAGTGAATTTTCACTTCCACTACCTCCTGCTCATCAACTCCATCACTAACTCATTCTACCTCATTTTCTGGATCAACATTGTCCTCTATTATCTCATCATTTTCTGCCTCAACATTACCCCATATTGCCTCATTTACTGCATTAGCATTACCACCTATAAACAAAACACAACAAAAATAGGTGGACCCTTACATGATTTTACTGTATTAATTAATAAAAAGCAAAATCAATCACCAAATAAAATAAAATAAAAGGCAAAGAAGACAATGGTGGACCACTCATTATTCGAATATTTAAAAGGTGTGGCTATATATTAAATGCCAACACATTTTGTCAGAATCCACAAAAGAAAATATATAAAAGTTTTCCAAATTCATTAAACAAACCATACCAATAACCGAAGCCTTATTCAAAGCACAAGTATAAGAAAAGTGCAAAAAACTTACCGTAGTCAGGAGGAGGAGGTAAATACTTGTCGCCCTTTTTCATCATGATGTTGTCTTGAGATTTAGGGTTCTATCACAATGTGCATACAACGTGCATAGATCGATTTTTTCTCGTTTGAAATTTTAGTTTTTATGTGATTTTAGTGTTACTGGCTTTCTTTCTGCCGCTCAATATTCTGGTTAGTTTAAGGGTTTAGGTTTAATTAATTATCCTTGACCCTAAGATAAATAAAATATCAGGATTGCCACTCCATTTTCCCTCCAATTTTGGTCTACTTGGCTGATGAGGGGGCGTGACGTGGACCTATGTGTCAATTCTCGGCGACTTTTTAACGTTTCCGGTGGAAATGACTAAATCTGATAATGAAAGGACTATATGTGATAAAATAAAAAAATAAAGGACTAATATTGGAATCGGTAAAAGATACAGGACTATTTGTGATTTTTTCTCCGCCATTCAATATATGAACCTTGTTAGTTGTTACGCTAACGCCTTACTTGTTTATAGTTTTGAAAGTGATTTTTAGAATTTCAAATTCTAAATTTTCGTTGGTTTTTCAGGATTTTGATATAAGATTTTAAATTCTCAAAAATTATATACTATAATATCTATAATACATTTATTTTATATTTTACAAACATAATTTTCAATACACTATCAATCATCTATTACACATTTTACAATTATTATCTATCCAACTCAATACTCTCTCTCCACCTTTATTGCTTTATAATTATCATGCATATATACACACATCAATTATTCAATCACTTTTACATTACTTTTTATAATATAATATTTTTTCTATTATTTACTATTTCAAAATCATATTCTATCAAATCCTATAAATCTACACTCTAAAAAATATACAAAATTCAAACATTTTTTACTTTATACAAAATCCCCTGCATGATTTCAAATCCCTTCAAAATTATAAACAAACAAGGTCAAAATGCATTATAAAAAGAAAATATAAATGTATTATTTTAAAGTAAATTTTTAAAAAGTGAAACTTTACTTTAAAAATAAATAAATTTTCTATTGAAAAGTTATACTGTTCATACAGTAACGGTGTCACACGATTTTTTCATCTTTGGACAAGTTAGTAAATTACTTTTTGTTTTTGATGAATTGTTTTTTACGACTTAATTAAAGTTTTAATTTTTAATTTTAGTCGTTCTCACTCACGGTCTCAATAATTTTTTATTTTTTTTTAAAGAATCACGGTCTCAATAATTGAAACCTGAATTAAAATGAAACAATTATAAAGGCAAAATGGACCCATGACGATGCCTTGACCAGCCCAATCGTAGAAATCCAAGTTGTTTTGGGCTGCAATACACTGAAAAATGCTAAAGTTGAATGATAAAAAAAATTATATCTCATATGAATTTTTTTTTTTTCAAATATTTTTATTATGTATATGAATTATCACTCTTGAGCATAATAACATGTTGTGCATACAAAAAGCTACAATTTAAAAATGGTCTAATTGAAAAAAAATAAAAAAATCATTACTTTTAGATATTTGACTAAACTTATTTTAAACATTTTATAAGTTCTAACATCTTATAAAATGTTTTAAGAGTTTATAAGATGCAATTTGTAAGTAGCTTATAAGCTATGATGCACAGATTTTCTGGAAAGTGAAATGTTTGCTGATTTTCTAGAGTATATGGATTATGCATATATTCATAATTTTATGAATAGATTCATGTATATATTCATATATTAGTGTATATGTGCATGTAGAAGATATTTTTTATTTACTTAGATATGTATTTTTTTGGTAATTTTTTATGCATTTTTTAGAAGACTAATGTATGTAAATATTTGGATTTTATATAAGTAAATTTTGGTATGTTGTTGAATTTAGATGTGATTTTTTTTTTATACATTCATGAATCGTTTTGCACATGTTCATGAATTTGTTCATGAATTTATGCATCTGTGTAGGTCGAAAGATAAGAAAACCTGCTATTTTTTTTTTTTTTTTTTTTGTAGAAGGAGGAAATTTTTTAATTTTCAATTTAGATATGTAAAGTTTTATAAATTTTCAATTTTTTGAATATAAAATTTCTAAATTGTAAGAAAAATAAGAGTAAAAATAAAGATAAAATCTCACATCAATTTGAATTGGCTTTATGGGGCAGTGTGAAATGTCACATCAAAGTACTTACAATCTAAAATTGAGGGTTTATAATTGATGACTAAAAGAAGGGTAAAGTAGTCTTTGCATTGGTCAATTTGGACCCAAGAGCTACAAATTAATTTTCATGGATCTGCAAGTACTAGAGGTCTCTATTTTGGACCTAGTAGTCATTCACTCTAAAAAAATAATCGTGCAATATCGGATACGCTTAGGGTGCGGGTGTGATTTGCGTTGGATTCACACCGTATGCACCACATGGCGAATCCATTAATAATTTAAAAAAAAAAAATTACGATACACAAATCGTCACGGATCTGGCGTATCCGGTCTCGGAAAAGGATCGTGGCGATTATTTTTTAGAAAAAGTCATTTTTTCGGTTTTATTTTATTTTTGCAGTTTTTCAAGACTAAAACTGTAAATGGTCATGTTATTAAATACTAGATGTGTTATTTTAATTTAACATTATTATGTAATATAACTTAAATTGACAATATATCATTTGTTTTTTAATTGAATTTCTTAGTATATAAATTATTAAAAATATTTAAATTCTATGTGAATTACATACATTTGATATATTAATTTTAAAAAATTTTATATATTTTATAGGTGTTATATATAATAAAATATAAATAAACAGACGTATCTTTGTTGTATCACAAACTTTTTGAAAATTCGTATTCCCGTATGCATATCTTATCTCTCTCTGTTATCTTCTCATCCACAAACTCCACTTTTCTCTTATTTTCATTGAAGTCCTCTGATAATTTCGCATGATATCATCTGTTCTAAATATGATGTTCCATTCTATGTTCCATATGCTAAATTAATGACACGTGAAATGGGTAAAAATATCCAACAAACTACCATAATCATGTATCTATGTGTTAAAGATCCAAGAAGTGGAATAATCTTGGAACATAATAAAGTGGCAAAGAGTAATTGAGCTGCTGATAATTTCCAAGATTTTATCGTTGGAGTAATTAATAATAAGGTGATACAATACAGCTAAATCATTTCCCCCCTTTTTTTATCCCCTCCTCAGTGTTGGATGCACCCCCTCTCAATCTGGTTTATTTGTTTAATTTCTGAAAATTCAACGGCGGCACGGTGTTTGCCATGAGTTTTTGATCTGCTCGTTGGTTTTGTCCGATTGACACTCCACTAAAGATGTTTTCGACATCTCTAAATTCTTTGGGGGTTTTTAATTTTTTTTTCTTTGTACATTTGATGAGTTTTTATGATCTGGTGGTGGTGGTGGGGGTTGCGGATCTGGCTCGATGAGTTTTGTGAGTTCTAGGGGCTGACTCGGAGAATCATATGATTCTTTGTAAATTAAGTACTTTTGAATTCTTCATATGTACCGTGATTCTTGTAATCAGCGCACAATCACATGAATTGCTTCACGAATTACTTTTAACTCCACGATCTAAGTACCTTTGATGTATTAGATTGTAATATGTATGTTTACTGACAAATATTGAAAACTCTCGTCTTTTGTATTCTCTATAATCTGTGAAAGATAGGGAACAAACAAATTCCATCTCAGGTCACGAGAGAATGAATCAGTTTTCTAGAAAACTCCAAGTCTCATATTCTCATATATATCTGGTGCATGAACCTTAGATTCGTGTATTCGCCACGTTTCAGTTAAAGCTAATGTCACGATTCAGTCAAAGTTAGTGTCACATTTTATTTCATGTTTTCAGTTAAATCCAGTGTCACATTCAAGTTATATTAGTCTGCATGTTTCACTTAAAAATAATATCACATTTCAGTCATAGTTGGTGTCACGTTTTATTCATGTGTCCAATTGCACAGTACATACATTATAGAAGTTACCAATTACTATGCAACTTCCCTTCCACTCTAACCACCTCTTATGATATATATATATATATATATATATATATATATATATATATTTATTAGTTATTTACAACATGTCCTATATGAATATATTATTGTAGAATGATAAGGGTTGTTTTAAATTATGAGTGAACGATATATATACAAAAATTTAAATAATTTGAATCACAATTGATTTCATAAGTTTGGTCTCAAATAGATTTAGTCTCATAATTATTTTTTTATTGTCGATTTAGTCACATAACTTTGATAGTGTCCAATTTTAATCTCAATTTCGATCGGAAAAATAAAAAAGACGCCGTTTTTTTATTTTAATTTGGGGCTTTCCGACGGATGCTGTGACTGGACTGCCACGTGTATTTTACTTTTTTATTTTTTTTAACAGCTGAAATTTCAAGCATATAATTTTTATAAAAAAAAAACTTAAAATTAAAACAGAATTGATGACAATAAATAGTTAAACACAATTAAAAATACGCGTGGCAGTCCAATCACAGCATCCGTCGGAAAGCCCAAATTGAAACAACAAAATGACGTCGTTTTGAATTTTCCAATCGATTTGGGACTAATATTAAAAATTGTCAAAGTTATTGGAACTAAATCAACGATAAAAAAACTTATGAGACTAGGTTTATTTGAAGTTAAAGTTATGAGACCGTTTGTAATATAAACTCAATTTTAAGCCTCCAAATTAATAAAAGCAAAGAGTTCTAATAAGAAAAAGAAAAGATATATTCATTATGAGGATTTCAACTAGATTTCTTAATTCTTTTACTTATTAATGTAATCTATAATCTCAGTTTCAAAAGACAACAGAAATTATTGAACAAGATCAACCATTAGTTTCCGTTGAACTAATTGAGCAGCCCGATAATATTCTTTCTAGATACATCTATATATTTAATTTGACATTCAATACGCTAAACTTGTAAAATTAAAATAGTAGAATTAATCATGCTTAATTTTATCATATGCCTTACCCCCAAATAGGACAATAATAAAAACCTAAAAGTGTAGCTATTATATTTGTTGAAATTAGAAGATTGGTATAATTGATCAGTTGAAACGCCTGAGTTGGCCAAACTTTGCATGTATACAATTAAGAACATGAGATTGAAGAGTAATAGCTAATAATGGGGGTGTAGAAATAACCAATTCTGGGTCCAGTTTATATAATTCGAATTGTAATGCTTTCCCATCTATTTTTTTGCACTTTTAGCATATTCCAATACATTTAGACTCAGCCCCATGCAAATGTTTACTTGTAAATATATTCATGGTCCTATTGTTATATAGAATCTATGGGTATGTTTGTTTCCCGACTATCCCGATGGACTTTACAATTTCAAACTCTCATTTGTTTTGAAAATTAAAGAGTTAAAGTAAAAATTTTGAAATCCTATTAATCATACTCTATTTCATCACCTATTATTACTCTATTTTTTATTCTCTCAATACACTCACATCATCTATTTTTTTATTCTCCCAATGTACTCAAAATAATAATATCACATCAATTAATTTTTCTATCATCTTACCCTATAAAATCCCACAATAAACATACATTTTAACTATTTATCAAAATTTTGTAATTTTAGGACTTCAAAATTCAAAAATTTTCACGCCCACTATAATCCCAAAATAAACACACCCTTAAATCTACTTGCAGATTTGGTTCCATTGGATCCAAATCCAAACGCTGCATTTGTTAATCAATTTTAGTGGGAAATATTCTTGCAGACTTTATACAATAGGATCCAAAACTCACATAATATGTTTTTATAAAAACAAATTTTATTCTAGAGATAAAAAATTATTTTTATAATCAATTTGTTAATATTTATTATAAATTATATTCTAAAAATTTAAAATAAATGTTCCCAAATATGACATACAGTAAAACCTCTATAAATTAATAAACTCTCTAAAATAATAAATCTTCCGGTTCCGACTTGAGCCTTTGTAAAAAATCATCAAATTCGATAAGATAATAAGATAATAATTTTTCGAAAAACCCCTTTATAAATATTAGGTCCCATTAAAACTCTAAACTAATAATTCATAAATATTACAATTATAAATAATATGGTAATTTGCTAAAATATAATTCTATTGTTACTTGATTTTTCTTAAAATTTAAATCTAATTGGATTTCATCCCTAACTTTTTTAATTGCAGCCAAGAGTTCCGGTGTCGAGTTCTCTAGCTGCAAAAAAAATTGTGGAGTTGTTTCATTCATCATGCATGAATATATTTAATTGGCTAAAATAGTTATTTAAGTGCAACGAATTAATGTAAACATGTATATTTAAGTAATTCCAATGAATTGATACATGCATCAATGAATATAATAGTTAATTGTATACAATAAATTTATATTATACATGAATATATTTAATTAGTTACAAAGAATTGGTTGATGCATGAATATAATCAATAAAACATACATGAATTCATTTATTTTCAATACATATGTACTAAATTTGCTGAATTTAAAAAGTCTCTCTTTTAATTAATAAAATATTAATTTATCGATATATTAATATCTCTCTAAATTAATAAAATTTCATGGTCCAAGGTTATTAATTTATAGAGACTAGTATATCACCCGTGCGATGCACAATTTGTGAGTATAAAATGAACATGATATGAAATGTATTTATTTTTGTGTTAAATAAATTATAAAAATATTTTACTTATAATAATAATAAGAATCTTTTTTTTTTAAAAATATATTTTTTGATCTTTTTTTTTCATTTCGATGCAACGCACGATTTATGAACATATTTTGCTTTTGCGATCAGGCATGAAAAATGGGTGACGCTTCAATTTTTAAAAAAATTTACATTGTTAAATAATGCAATTTTAAGGGTATTTCTTTTTTACAATTTTGAATTATTCCTTCTAAACCACTTTGATTGTCATCTATTATCGTTTTTCCAATTCCCATTGCATGTCAAAATTTTCAAATTGCCCCCTCTAGTTACTCTGAACATGATAACATATAACCACCCATGATTGAAATTGACCTCCTTAAGAAAGTCCAAGATTTTTAATAAGTGTCTATATTATTTATTAATGGTCACACCATAAGATATCATTAGTCAAAATTATCTTTCTAAGATGTTAAAGAGAATCTACTATCTGATGAAGTCAGTGTCATTCCCGAAATCAACACTCTTTGTCCTAAGTTAGTCTCGGGTAGTATTTTCTTTTAAAAATGTGGGTATCGTGCTTCATCACAACCAACCCAGCATCGTTTTACAATTCAAGGTCTAATGTCAATTGTACATTCAACTAAATAATAGTAATTGGACTCAATGATGGACCTACATGTCCTATGTTGGGATCACGTGCCCCCATATTTTTTTGGGAAAATTAATCTAAGGTACAAAATTTATGGGAAAATTACTCTAAGGTACAATGTGCAAAAATTACGTTGCACTTTTAGTTCAAACTAGATACTAAAGTGCAACGTAATTTTTGCACATTGTACCTTAGAGTAATTATGTCATACTATTTGTATCTTAGAGTGAGGACCCCTATTTTTTTTAAGTATATGTTATATATATTATAATTATTATGAGTAATACTTATATTATATGTATATGATGACTTAAATGAGTTTTTAACAGTGTTATAATTAGTTAATCATCCAAATATTTCATCTAAAAAAAATTGTAGATCTGTTATATATATGCAATATCACTATTTAAAAAATAAAATATTTTTTAAGATAGTGATAGTATATATGCATAATTGTGACACTAAAAAAATAGAATTCACGTGAACTTGGGTTCACAGAAGAATCTAATTTTTATATTATTTATTTTTGTGCCCTCGTCATGAAAGTTTTCTGGATCCTTCCATAATTGGACTAATCAATTAAAATATTATATCCTGTAAAATAATCATACAAATAAGTAAATAAATCGAGCTTTATCACAACCAACCTAGTGTCATTTTACAATTCAACTAATAACGTCAACTAATAATTTAATTAAAAATTATTCAACAATTTTAAGTCTAATGTCAATAGCTCATGCAACAAAATTATGGTAATTGGACTAATCAATTTAAATCCAATATCATGTAATATTATCATACAAATAAGTATATAAATTATACATTTTCATATATATAATACTCCTTGTCTTTTTTAGATTGCTCAAAATTCAAAAAGTTCATCTTTTATCACATACTCAGAATAGCAATAAAGTAACTGTTGATGTTGCACGGATGTTGTTCTAGATGTTGGACAACATTCTGCACAACATCATAAATTTGTCCTTTCTCCTAACACTTACTCCGTTTTATTAGATGTGTTTTTCTATGTTTCCTACATTGCATGTTGAAGACATTTTCGGATATTGTCAAGCAGTTGCACTAATGGAGTAAGAATAGAAAGATCATGGGTGGTTACACCAAGATCATGGAGATAGTGGAAGAGATGTTCAAGGCTGTCCACATCAAGTGGATAGGACAATGCAGTTGGTCTGAATGTCTATAAATAGACAACATTGGTCGACATTCAAGTTCGAGTTAAAGTGAAATCCCATTTGCTCTACTCCAAACTTAAGAGAGTAGCATCAAAGACACAACCGTGAGTGGAGTGTGAGGGTTGATGCTATGTCTATTTGTACTGGTCGAGTGTATCCCAATATTTCCCATCAGTATTAATTTTATCTTATTAGATCAAGTTTTAGGTTGAATAAGATCACTAGTTACTTGATTGAATAGATTGATTTTTGGTGTGTGGTTTTTCACTACACCTTTTAGGATCTTGTAAGAGATTCGTGTGTATCTCACTACTTGTTATAGTGATGTTTTTAACCATGAGGTTCGTATTGTCTGATTATAGACTATACACAATTTTTTGGAAATCCTTTGCACAATGTTTTTATACTTCCGCTGTCATATGTTGTTTTACATGTTGCATAACATTTTTAACAACACTCTGAAAATACACGCACACACACTTTCAGTTGGCGCCAGAGCAATAAACTTGATACACTAAGTTAAAGGTCCTTTGTTTAAAGTGTGTTTTTGTAATGGATTATCCACTGACTCCTTCTTTAAAACCTCCAATTTTGGATGGATCAAATTACCCATACTGGAAACCTAAAATGCGCATGTATATTAAGTCTATAGATGAGAGAGCATGGCGTAGTGTGTTGTCTGGTTGGAATCCATCAAAGACAGTTGGTGATAAAGATGGAGAATCGCAAGTCAAAAAGGAGATTGATTGGTCCAATGATGAATGCATATCGGCCAATTTCAATTCTAAAGTCCTTAATGCAATTTTTACTGCTACTGATGTTTCTATGTTTAAACTGATATCTAACTGTGTTTCTTCTAAGGATGCATGAGAAATATTGCAGGAACATTGTGAAGGATCAGAAAATGTTCGAAGAACTAGACTCAGAATGTTAGGAACCAAGTTTGAAAACTTGAAGATGAAAGATGGTGAGAACATTTCATCATACAATGAAAGGATAAGTGAGATTTCTAATGAGTCACACTCATTTGGTGATCCAATTTCCAACACTCGGTTAGTTAATAAGATACTTAGAACTGTTCCTAAACAGTTTGATGCTAAAATATGTGCAATAGAAGATGCTAAGAACATTGATTTATTGAGTCAAAATGAGTTGATAAGTATTTTGAAAACTTATGAGATTAACTCAAATATGTTAGAGGATGATAAACATGAGAAAGATAAAGACAAGAAAGTACTTGCTTTTAGAGGTGAAACTTCTGATAATATTGGTAAACATCCTTATGTGACTGAAGTTGATTCTGATGATGATGTCTCAGATTTATGTGATGAAAATGTTTCTGAACAATTTGCTCTTTTCACTAAGAAATTCAAATCTTTTTTAAAAGGAAAGTTCAGAAGACCAAATGGTCAATTTCAATCAAATGATAAGTTTAACCAAAACTCTTCTCCCTCTGATAAAAAGTTTGTTCCAAGTCAGTCTTCCAGTTTCAATCAACCTAGATAATTCAATAAGGATAACAAGTTCAAATATGATCCTGAGTACAGGAAAAAGGAAAAAGGTTAAATGTGATGCATGTTCTGGATATGGTCATTATGTTAATGAATGTGCTAATGCTATGCTTAGGAAGAAAATGAACTTTAATGCTACCTTAAGTGATGATTCTGATGATGAAATTGATGTTGATAAATGTGAACTAAGTGTTATGTCTGCTAGAATAGTTTATGATGATACATTTGATGATGATCTCGATGATTATTGGTCTGAAGCAGAATCAGATGTTAAAACAACATCTGAAACAACATTCAGTAAATATGATTCTGAGATTAACTGTTTTGCTGGAACTATTCTGAATGCTGAAACATCAAAATCTGTTGATTGTGACTCTGAATATCTGAAGTTTAAAAATGATTTAGAAACTCAAAAACAGGTGTTGAGTTCCTTATCTTTAGAAAATTCAGATTTGAAAGAAAATCTTGTAAAGCTTGAAGTTCTTTTAACTAGAAAAGATGTGGAAATTTCTGCTTTGAAAGATGAACTTAACAGCACTACTCTAAGTTTTAAAAAGTTTTCTGCAACCACTACTGAATTGAATGAGGCAATTAATGATTGGTAGATCTGATAATGCTGAACTTGATTTTGTGAAAACTTCTGAAAATACTCCTTTATCATGTGAACCTATTTCTTTTGTAAAAGCTGGTACTTCTTTGCCTAAATAATTGAAAGGTAAACAAAAGAAATATGATAGTTTGTTTAAAGAGTATGTCTGTTTTTATTGTGCTGGAGTAGGTCATATTCGACCATACTGTTCTAAGTTAAGAAAAGACTTAAAAGCTGGAATTGTTTTACTTGATAAAATTGAACACCCTATAAAACAGATTAACAACACTAAGAAGTTGATTCATAAGAACATGTCATATAATGTTGTGTATACATCTTTGAAAGCATGTGTTCTTGGATCTTGGTACTTTAGTGGTTGTTCTAGACACATGACTGGTCAAATTAACTATCTGTCTAACTATACATCTTGTGATGGAGGTCATGTTACATACGGTGGTGGTTCAAAAGGTAAAGTTGTTGGAAAATGAATATTGAATGTTCCTGGTTTTCCAAAGTTGACAAATGTGTTACATGTAAAAGGTTTACTTGCTAATCTGATTAGTATTAGTCAGTTATGTGATGATGATTTACATGTGAAGTTTGATAAGAATTCATGCTATGTGTTTAACAAAAATGATGATTGCTTAATGACTGGCAAAAGATCTGCTGATAATTGTTATTTGATTGGTTCAAATCATGCTTGTAAAAGTGTTAAAGCAGATGATATTATTTTGTGGCATCAAAAACTTGGTCATGCTAATTACAGAAGTATTCAAAAATTGCATAGACTAGGTGTTGCTGTTGATTTACCTGATCTTAACTTTGAAAAAGGAAAAATCTGTGGACCATGCTAGAAAGGTAAGCAAGTAAGGACAACACATCAAATGTTGTCAACATGTACAACAAACAGATGTTGTGAGTTGATTCACATGGATCTAATGGGTCCTATGGAAACTGAAAGTTTAGGTGGAAAGAGGTATTCATATGTTCTTGTAGATGATTTTTCTAGATATACTTTGGTTATTTTTCTAAAAGAAAAATCAGATACCTTTTCTGAGTTCAAAATTCTTTACAAAAGGTTTAAAACTGTTTTATGTTTAAAGATCAGTAGGATAAGGTCTGATCATGGAAGAGAATTTGAAAATAGTTTGTTTACTAATTTTTGTGAAAAGAAAGGTATTTTGCAAGAGTTTTCTTCACCTAAAACTCCTCAACAAAATGGAATTGCTGAAAGAAAGAATAGAACTTTGCAAGAAATGGCAAGAGTTATGCTAACCTCAAAAAGTATTTCTAAGAAATTCTGGGCTGAAGCTTTGAATACTGCTTGTCACATTGTGAATAGAGTCTATATTCGTTCTGATAGTAATTGCACTCCCTATGAGATTCTAAATAACAAGAAACCAAATTTGAAATACTTTCATGTGTTTGATTGTGTTTGTTACAATTTGAATGATAGAGACCAGTTGCATAAGTTTGATTCTAAGAGTGATAAAGGATTTTTCTTAGGATATTCTAAGAATAGCAAGGCATATAGAATCTATAACTTGAGAACTGATACAATGCAAGAATCTGTTAATGTGGTATTTGATGAACTTGCAAGTCTGCAGGTAAAAGTGCTGAAGATAATGTATCAGATTTGATTGAAGTATCCAAAAATACTGATGACACTGAAGATAGTAAAAATGTTGATCAGAATCAGAATGTTCCTTCAACATCTGAAGCAACATTATCCAAAATTTTAAATACTGAAAATCTGTCACAAGATTCACAGTATCCAAAACATTTGGTTCCCTCAACAAAGATAATGAAAAGTCATCCATCAGATCAGATCATTGGAGAAGCTACCACTGGTGTACAAACTAGAAGAAGAATGGGTATTCACATCAATAACCTTGTAAGATCAGTTTGCATGTCATCCATATGCAATCAGGTAACTTTTGAGTGTTATCATTCTGAAATTGAGCCTAAAAATGTGAAAGAAGCTCTTGATGATTAAAACTGGATAAATGCTATGCATGAAGAGCTTAATCAGTTTGAAAGAAATGATGTTTGGACACTTGTACCTAGACCTAATTCTGATATTAATGCCATAGGAACAAAGTGAATTTTCAAGAATAAAACTGATGAATCTGGTAATATTGTGAGAAATAAGGCTAGATTGGTTGCTCAAGGTTATACTCAGATTGAAGGAATATACTTTGATGAAACATTTGCTCTTGTTGCTAGAATTGAATCTATTAGATTACTTCTTGCTATTGCATGTTTCATTAACATTAACTTGCATCAAGTGGATGTTAAAGCTGCCTTCTTGAATGGTATTCTGGATGATGAAGCTTATGTTGAACAGCCTAAAGGTTTTGAAAATACGGAATTTTCTAATCATGTTTACAAGTTAAAGAAAACTTTGTATGGTCTAAAACAAGCACCTAGAGCTTGGTATGGTAGACTTACTGATTTCTTACTTGAGTTTGGATTTTTGAGAGGTGAAGCTGATAGAACCTTGTTCGTTAAAAATTCTAAGAATTATATCATGGTTGCTCAAATATATGTTGATGATATTGTATTTGGTTCAACTTGTATATGCTTTAGAGTTTTGTTAAAGAAATGACCTGTACTTTTAAAATGTCCATGGTTGGAGAACTGAATTTCTTTTTAGGTCTTCAAATCAAACAAATGAAAGATGATATTTTCTTTTCTCAAAACAAATATGCTAAGAATTTGGTGAAAAGGTTTGGTCTTGAAACTGCTAAAACTATGAAAACCCCTATGGGTTCAACTCAAAAGTTGAGTAAAAACTTGATTGGAAAAGATGTTGTTCCTACTCTGTATAGATCAATGATTGGAAGTCTTTTGTACTTAACTTCTAGTAGGCCTGATATTATGTATATTGTCTGTCTTTGTGCTAGATATCAAGCTAATCCTAAGGAATCACATCTTAATTCTGTGAAAAGAATTATAAGATATGTAGCTGGAACATGTGATCTAGGTATTTGGTACTCAAAGGATACTAATTGCTATTTAGTTGGCTATAGTGATGCAGATTGGGCAGGTGATTGTGATGACAGAAAGTACTAGTGGATGATATTTCTACATGGGAAACAACATTATATCCTGGCATAGTAAGAAACAAAATTGTGTTTCATAATCAACAGCTGAGTCTGAATATGTTGCTGCTGGAAGTTGTTGCACTCAACTGTTTTGGCTTAAAAAGATGTTTGATGATTATGGGTTGGAAAGTGGTATTTTGACTGTTTATTGTGATAATACTAGTGCTCTAAATATTTCCAAGAATCCTGTGCAATATTCTTTGACTAAGCATATAAGTATAAGACATCACTTTATAAGAGATCTTGTAGAGAAAGAAGTTGTGAAGTTAGAGTACATTTCTACTGAAAAACAACTTGCTGATATTTTCACAAAAGCCCTTGATAATGAGAGGTTTTCTTCACTTAGAAAATCTCTTGGTCTTTGCTATATTTGAAAATAAATACTAGATGTTGTGACAAATGTTTTCTACATTTGAAACAACATTGTGGTTCTGATAATGTGTTTGTCTGCTGATTTGCTTATATTTTGAACTTTAAATGATAGTGTTATGATCTTATTGTTTAATCGTGATTTAGATACAGAGTCCTGAGCATATATCTCTTAAATGCATTGAAAAATAAAGCACAACTTAGAATCACTGAGTAACTATGGGACACGGAGCTCACTACTACGATATTCTCTTTTCAAAAGGTAATTAAATATACATCCATGTTTGTTCACAATCCGCTGAGTAATTATGGGGCACGGAGCTCGCTACTACGATGTTCTCTCTTGAAAAGGTGGATCAATGTGTACATGTGTTTAAAAGAAAATTTTAAAATATGCAACACTTTGATGATGAATTTCATGCAAATTGAGTGTTGAGATATATGTGTGCCGACATTTTGTGAAACTTTAAGTGATTCGAACTTTATCTATCATACATGATTCGATTAATGTTCTGGATAAGTTAAATTCGTGGTTTAAGCAAGTTATTTGAACTGATTTGCGTTTACTTAATTTTGGATATGGTCTCTGGTTTTCGAAAATATTTTTAGCGGTCTCTTACACATACACACGATCACATTTGCCTTAGTGGGTGGTTATTCTGTCCCACTCTTGGTCGGTTTCTTGGTGGTTTTATGTGTAATAACCTCCGTTTTCTTCTCTACTTAAGTTCAATTTGTCTGTGATGTTTATTACTGAAAGCTGAAAACTTTTTGTGTTGCACATAGGAATCGAGGTTTGTTGATTTTACTTGTTATTACTTTATTTTTTGGTCATTTGCTATCTTTTCCCTCCTATTTTCTCATTTTATTATTTTTAATTGTCGGTACTTTAATTTGATTAGACAGAAAAAAGGTGGGATGGCTGATAACCCAAACCTTTCGAGTTCCCCTGATCATTCTTACTCACACGCAAACCCTTCACACGAAAACCCACGTTCTAATCCTTCTTCTCCAGCAAACTCGAATCCTCTGAACTTACTTGCAGAAATGGCCGCTCAAAACGCAGATTATGTTTCCAGTAATGTTGGTGGATCATCGTCTTCATCCGTACCAAAACCCACTCCATACGAATTTCCTGAAGATACCCCTCAATCTCTGATTCAACTGATCATCGAACAGATGCTCGAGAAAAATCTTCCTGTTCTTCCTGATGTTTTTGTTGGCAAAAGACAAGTTAACATTAATGACTTTGTTGATCTTTCTACTAAACCCTTAGCCACAGAAATTCTTGATGAACCTTCTCCAAAACCTGTTGAAAACCCTACTCAGATGGCCGATGTTGAGATGGAAATGTTGGGAAAATCGGGGTGCCCGAATCTATTCGAGGTGATTATTTAAATACATATTTAAATTAAACATTTAATTACTAACATGAATTAATCCTAAATCAATTCAACATAATAATAAACAACATGCGTACACATAATTCACGTAAATCCTAAACATGCGGAACTAGGAGTTACGGAATTACTAACCTCTTGAAGAATCAAACGGATGAATCAACCCAAGAGCCTTCCCAAATATATCCCCAAAGTCCACGAACGCTATCCGGTGGGAAGATTTCAACGAACGATTTTAATGGGAGAGAATTTAAATATTTTGCTACCACCTTTGTGGATTTCTAATATTTCCAACACATGAAATTGCACTTGGGAATGAAGAGCTGATCCCCTATAAATAGGGAGGAGGGGGGGCGAAAAATAGGGCTAGGAAAATAAGGAAGAAAATCTTTTCTTGGTCTCCAAGAAATCTTGAATATATCTCCTAAATTGTTTTCTCCTTAATTAAATTTTCCATAAAAATCTCTTTCCCCTCTTCTACCTATATTTTCGAAAATTTACACTAATAAAGGAGTCAAGATTTGACTTCTTGAATTTATGGAATAATTATGTATTCCTACAATAATTATCTCTTTCCATAAAATATCTACAAGAAAATAAAGACAATCTTTTCTTCCTTTAATAGACAAGATTTTCGAAAATTACACTTGGAAATATAGCAAGAATATTTTCTTCTCTCTCATTAATTGGACTTTATTTTGGGCTATTTGGGGGGCCTTTAGGAGAATCAAGATTGGACCTCCAATGGACTATGAAGCTATAATATTTTGGGCCAAATATTATTCAAGTCCATTAATATTAATTTACTCCACTATAAAATTAATATTGAATTATTCATCTTAACCCATATTACGATTTCACATATAACATGGCTCCCGGTCATTATTTCCCGCTTTTAAGATTATCTTAGTCCATTAATTAATTAAGCCACTGAACAAGCTTTATATTAATTAATATCTTTGTCCTTGGAGTAAGACAACTCAACATTATTATCCATGCCGGAAATAAATTTCCACTTGCAAGATTTGGCATGATAAAAGATATGAGCCCACCAAGGGGACAAATCAAGCAAGACGATTCTTGCACGCGATTCTCCGATTAAATGTCAAAGAATCGTCATGTAATTAATAATATTGCCCAAGATATAAGGTATCGAATCGCATTGACTCTCTTCCCATCATAAGTCAAAGCAATAGTTATTAATTTCACACGATCCTATTTAAGGGACGGAGATTAAGAAACAACGCACCACTGAGGTCTAATTCTTGTATATTCAATCTTAGAAGAATTTGTTCTCTCAGAGGTCCTCATTCAACAAGACCTAAATGCGCTAGTGTGATCCCTTGGTCAAGACAGTCAATCTGGGTCTCACACACTTCAACCGTTCATGATGGTTCGTTCATTTTCATTACTTAATTACGAGGGCTGTTAATTTGATATTCAGTGATCCGGTATCACCAAATTAACTACAACGTAATACGTACTGTCTTATTGAACGAGTTTGCAATAAACATATATAACATTCATTCATATTTAATGCAACGGTGATTAAATAATTTATTTCAGTAAATAAAAAAGAAACTTCAGTTTGGTTATACAAAGTAAAAGCATACTTTTCAGTATAACCCCAACAACAATCGCACTTATACTCAAAGTCTGCTTTTAAGTATACTACAGCATGTCTCGTGTTTTATGTGACATCTAATGTCACCCTACACGAACCTAATAATATTTCTCCCACTTATACTCAAAGCAGATTGGCAACGTCCTTGACACCCATTCCTTCCACATGTCTCTCGAATGTACTCTGAGGTAAACCCTTTGTGAATGGATCTGCTAGGTTGTCTTCCGATGCAATCTTAGCCACCTCAATGTCTCATCTCTTAACTATTTCTCGCATGAGATGGTATTTTCTTTCAATGTGTTTGTTGGCTTTGTGGGCTCTCGGTTCCCTTGAATTTTTAACTGCTCCGGCGTTATCACAGTAGACCGTGATTTTGCTGGGCAAATTCGGACCACGTCCAAGTCCATCAGGAAGTTCTTGAGCCAAACCGCTTCCTTTGCTGCTTCACAAGTAGAATCAGCGATGCATTTCTGCTTTACGCTTCTCCATGGCATGGCTCCTCCCCCCCATGCGTAACACACTACCCGAGGTAGACTTTTCGAGTCAATGTCGATTGAAATCCGAGTCCGTGTAACCGATGGGGATCGGTATCGACTTGTAAACCAACATTACATCCGTGTCTTTCGTGTGCCGAATGTTCTTTTTATCGTAGATTCAATGCTCTTTCCCAGGGTTACTTTGATATCTTGCCACCATGCCTACGATAAAGCAGATATCCGGTCTCATACACAGCATTGCATACATGAGGCTTCCCACAGCCGAAGCATAAGGGATGCCCTTCATGTCATCTATCTCTTTCTGTGTCATGGGATACATCTCTTTGGATAGATGGATTCCGTGTCTGTAGGGCACAAAGCCTTTCTTGGAATCCTGCATGCTGAAGCGCTTCAAAATAGTATCTATGTATGAGGCTTGCGAAAGCCCGATCATTCTTTTCCTGCGATCTCGAGTGATCTTGATCCCTAGGATGTGACCGACTTCCCCTAAGACCTTCATATCGAACTGTTTTGATAGTCATGCCCTTACGTCTGATAACACCTTTACATCGATTTTGATGAGCAGAATGTCGTCCACGTATAGTACCAAAAATACCAATGCAGTTTCGTAACGCTTTTTATAGACACAACTTTCAAATTCGTTTTGATCGAATCCGTAGGTCTTTATAACTTGATCAAAACACTGATTCCAAGCTCGGGATGCTTGCTTCAGCCCATAAATGGACTTCCTTAGCTTGCAAACCAGATGCTCTTGGCCCTTTTCAATGAAGCCTTCGGGTTGTTGCATATAGAATACTTCGTCAAGATTTCCATTAAGGAAAGCTGTCTTGACGTCCATTTGCCATATTTCAAAGTCTAGATGCGTAGCAATCGACAAGAGAATGCGGATGGACTTGAGCATGGCTACGGGCGAAAAGGTTTCCTCAAAATCGATCCCTTCTTTCTGAGTGTACCCTTTTGCCACGAGTCTTGCTTTGAAGGTTTCAACCCTTCCGTCCGGTCCCCTTTTTCTCTTGTATACCCACTTGCATCCGATGGGTTTTACCCCCATCAAGTGGTTCGACTAGCTCCCACACCTTGTTGTGATCCATTGAACCCATCTCGGCTTCCATTGCTGTTTGCCAAGATTGAGCATCTCTGTCTTGGATCGCCTCGTTGTAGGACCATGGATCTGATTCTTCTGCGGAGATCAAGTCTGAAGACTCTCCGATCCCCAAGAATCTCTCGGGTTGTCTGATAACCCTCCCACTACGACGAGGTTCTGGTTGTGTAGGCATGACGTTTGGTATGTCATTTTGGACAGTTGGCAACGGAGTTGGCCCCCTAAGTTCTTCTAAGGTAATTTCACTTCTAGGCTTTCGACTGTTTATATAGTCTTCTTCCAAAAATCTAAAGTGAGTACTGATTACCACCTTTCGATCTTCGGGACCATAGAACATGCATCCTTTAGTTCCTTCGGGGTACCCTATGAACATCCTTAATTAGAACGCAGCATTCAATTTACGGCTTCCTTGTCTAGACGTATGATTAGGACACCCCGAGATCTGATGTGTGTCCGAAACTGGGCTTGTGCCTTGTCCACAATTCTCTCGGGGTTTTAGGTACCGATTTGGATGGCACTAGGTTCAGAATATAAGCCGTTGTTTCTAATGCGTAACCCCAGAACGATTTTAGTAAATCTGCATAACTCATCATCGACCTTACCATTTCTAAAAGCATTCTATTCCTTCGTTCTGCAACCCCGTTTTGTTGAGGTGTACCGGGTGCAGTCAACTGGGATACAATCCCCACTTCCGATAGGTAGTTCAGAAATTCATCGCTGAAGTATTCGCCTCCACGATCAGATCGTAGAAACTTGATACTTTTTCCCTTATGATTCTCTGCTTGAGCCTTAAATTCTTTGAATTTATCAAAGGTCTCAGATTTATGCTTCATTAGGAAAATGTATCCGTAGCGTGAGTAATCATCGATAAAAGTAACGAAATACTCGTAGCCACCTCTAGCTTTGATTTGCATTGGACCACACACATCGGCGTGAACGATTTTTAACACTTCTTTAGCTCTAAATGTCCTCTTGGTCATTTTACCTTCCAAGCACGATTCGCAAGTAAAAAATTGCTCAATTTGGAGAGACCCCAAAGAACCATCTTTCACCAACCTTTGAATCATTTTCGGGTTAATATGACCTAATCTTAGGTGCCAAAGAAGTGTCTCGTTCATGTCACCCAAGATCTTTCGTTTACAAGAAATAGTAGATGTGTTATAGGATGCATTTTGTGAGTGATGTGCACAGTTAATAATATAGAGATTGTTCCTCAAAGTTCCACGACAGATAATCACATCGTTACGAAAAACAGAAACATCTTTATTAAAACGAATAGAATATCCATTGATAAACAATTTAGAAATAGAAATAAGGTTTTTCCAAAAAATAGGAACATAAAGAACATCTCTTAAAATTAACGTCTTGTGTCCAAAGGACAGGTGCACTTCTCCCACTGCTTTAGCTGCCACTCTCGTAGCATCGCCTAGCGTGATGAGGATCACACTCTCACTTAGTCATCGGGTCTGCTTGAAACCCTGCAATGTGAAACATACATGATCAGTGGATTCTGTATCCAATACCCACGAATGGGTAGCATACTCCGCCAAACAAGTTTCAACAACTAGTGAGTGTGAATTACCTTTCTTTCCATTCCTTTTGGGTTTGGAACAGGCCGACCTCCAATGTCCATTTTCACCGCAGTTGAAGCACTTCCCCTTAGCTGGATTCTTTGCTCCACCATCCCTCTTCACCTTTCCTTTGTCTTTGGCAACACTCGAGTTAGTTTGGCTTTCGCTTTTGGGCTTCCTCTTCCTCTTGCCTCTCTTTGTCCTAGAAGAAGAGGACAACCCAACTGCCGCTAAGGCTTGACTGCTCTCTCCTAAAATTCCTTTAGCCGAGACAAGAGCTTGCAACAGATCAGGCAAAGTGAACTTTTGATTATTCATTTGATAATTCAGCCTGAACTGTTCAAAGCTCTTGGGCAGGGAATGGAGTATGAAATCGATCTGGGTCTCGATGTCATATTCAGCTCCAAGCACCTCGAGTTTGTTGAGGTGAGCCATCATCTGGAGAACATGTTCTGTTACGGGTGTTCCCTCCACCATTTTCATAGAGAGCATGTCCCTCATGGTGATCTGTCGAGCCACACGGTTCTGATGTTGAAACATTGCTTTAAGATTGACCATGATTTCCGCAGCGGTCACAACGTTTTGGTGTTGGTGTTGCAACACATCTGTCATTGAAGCCAAGATGGTACACTTTGCCATTTCGTTAGACCGCTCCCAGTTATCATATTCTTTCTTAACCGCTTTGGTTGACTCGTCAGATGGCTTTTCTGGTTTGGGTGTAGTAAGAACCCAGTTATGGCTTTGTGCAGTGAGGACAATAGTGAGTTTTCGATACCAATCAACAAATTTTTCTCCAGTGAGGAGGTTATCTTTCAGTATATTGAACAATGGATTAAAAGGTTGCGACATGATGAACTGAAATAAACATATATTTTGTATCAATATCCAGATCAACACAAAATTAAACCACACAATTCGATCACATGATTCATATTAAAATCTCAAAAAAATATGAACATGCATCAGCAAACATCTCAAAACAGATCTTAATGAGCCTCGTGGGAGGGTCATCATTTAAATCACATTCAAGCAGGTTACAAACAAGAACAGTTACAAACCTTTAATTAAAAAAAATTAATAGTCGGCTCCCACTTGACCAATATAAAATTGACAGGGACTTCGGAGAAGTATATAAATATCAATTTTATACCTAAGTAATAACCATGATTAAATACAGAATTATTACTTCGCTTTGATCGAGCCTCGTGGGAGGGTCTTCGTCGCCACTAATAATAATTCACAATCATCCTTTTGGGAATTTATTCATGTGAAAGCTATCTTTTGACCGTCCCGTAGGGGAATTCTCCAAAATATTTCACAAATAAATAAATCATGGAGGTCAAAATTAATTTTTATCAAAACAAATTAATCATCAAAACATACTTAATAATTTTTGAATTTGAGATTTTTCGTTGTGCAATTCTCATGCAAACACATTTAAACAAATTAAATAAAGCACAAGAAAATACAACAGAAGTAAATCAAGCGAAGCAGAAAATAAACACATTGGACACAAATTATCCAACTGTCATGGTTTGATTTTCTTTGGCTTGATTTTGAAGAAACGTCGTCTTGAATTTCTCCCACTCGTTCATCTCGAAGAAAACTCCGTCATGAAATGCCACGCCAAGCAGCTCACAGTCGGGATGCCCGCCTGCATCCGGCCGGCAGCTTGGCCGAGCGCCCGTGCCCGCGTGTGCTATAGGCGGCCTCAGCAGCTCACCTCGGCACGCCTCGGCCGATCCCGCCTTGGCGCCTAGTGCCTCGGCCCGTGCGTGCGGTGTCGTCCACGCCGCGCGCGTGCCTCCCTTAGCACGTTTCGCGCGGCACACGTCGCCCACGTACGGTTTCGGATCCATCTTTAACTCGTTTCCGTCTTTGATCAGGTTACAATTTATTTAACAAAAAATAAATACCTTAAATCTAGACTAGTCTATTACATTGAACAAATCAAATAGCCTAATCTACTCGTGGATTTTCTCACGAGAAAAACAAATCCGAACGAGTTGAATTAAAACCATTCATTCATACGCATGAAAATAAACACATTAAATACCATGACAATTTGATACCTGCAAAACAGATCTAGCAATTCTACTATCCAATTTCAATTTAATGTCCAATAATTTAAATAACAATTTAAAAAATCAAAGCTCGAAACCAGAGCTCTGATACCAGTTGTTGGGAAAATCGGGGTGCCCGGATCTATTCGAGGTGATTATTTAAATACATATTAAATTAAACAGTTAATTACTAACATGAATTAATCCTAAATCAATTCAACATAATAATAAGCAACATGCGTACACAAAATTCACGTAAATCCTAAACATGCGGAACTAGGAGTTACAGAATTACTAACCTCTTGAAGAATCAAACGGATGAATCAACCCAAGAGCCTTCCCAAATATATCCTCAAAATCCACGAACGCTATCCGGTGGGAAGATTTCAACGAACGATTTTAATGGGAGAGAATTTAAATATTTTGCTACCACCTTTGTGGATTTCTAATATTTCCAACACATGGAATTGCACTTGGGAATGAAGAGTTCATCCCCTATAAATAGGGAGGAGGGGGGCGAAAAATAGGGCTAGGAAAATAAGGAAGAAAATCTTTTCTTGGTCTCCAAGAAATCTTGAATATATCTCCTAAATTGTTTTCTCCTTAATTAAATTTTCCATAAAAATCTCTTTCCCCTCTTCTACCTATATTTTCGAAAATTTACACTAATAAAGGAGTCAAGATTTGACTTCTTGAATTTATGGAATAATTATGTATTCCTACAATAATTATCTCTTTCCATAAAATATCTTCAAGAAAATCAAGACAATCTTTTCTTCCTTTAATAGACAAGATTTTCGAAAATTACACTTGGAAATATAGCAAGAATATTTTCTTCTCTCTTTCATTAATTGGACTTTATGTTGGGCTATTTGGGGGGCCTTTAGGAGAATTAAGATTGGACCTCCAATGGACTATGAAGCTATAATATTTTGGGCCAAATATTATTCAAGTCCATTAATATTAATTTACTCCACTATAAAATTAATATTGAACTATCCATCTTAACCCATATTACGATTTCACATATAACATGGCTCCCAGTCATTATTTCCCGCGTTTAAGATTATCTTAGTCCATTAATTAATTAAGCCACTGAACAAACTTTATATTAATTAATATCTTTGTCCTTGGAGTAAAGACAACTCAATATTATTATTCATGCCGAAAATAAATTTCCACTTGCAAGATTTGTCATGATAAAGGATATGAACCCACCAAGGGGACAAATCAAGCAAGACGTACTTGTACGCGATTCTCCGTATTAAATGTCAGCAATCGTCATGTAATTAATAATATTACCCAAGATATAAGGTATCAAATCGCATTGACTCTGTTCCCATCATAAGTCAAAGCAATAGTTATTAATTTCACACGATCCTATTTAAGGGACGGAGATTAAGAAACAACGCACCACTGAGGTCTAATTCTTGTATATTCAGTATCGAAGAATTTGTCCTCCTGTAGGTCCTCATTCAGCGCACCTAAATGCGCAAGTGTGATCCCTTGGTCAAGACAGGCCAATCTGGGTCTCACACTTCAACCGTTCATGATGGTTCGTTCATTTCCATTTGGGTTGTGAATTTGTACTTAATTACGAGGGCTGTTAATTTGATCTTCAGTGATCGGGTATCACCAAATTAACTACAACGTAATACGTACTGTCTTATTGAACGGGTTTGCAATAAACATATATAACATTCATTCATATTTAATGCAACAGTGATTAAATAATTTATTTCAATAAATAAATAAGAAACTTCAGTTTGGTTATACAAAGTAAAAGCATTCTTTTCAGTATAACCCCAACAGGAATAAGCTGATTCCTCTGATTCAGAAGGAATGGGGGAGAAATTGAAGAACATTAGGCTGAGAAAGAAACAATTAGCTCCCAAAAGAGGTGCTGGAAATGGGGAAAGAGGAGAGTCTCACAAAGGAACCTTGGAAAGAAGGTGGACTACACTGAAAAACGTCCTAAGAGAACTGATGGTGGTGTTGATGATCCCATCCAGGTTGATGATTCAGATGAAGAGATGGAGATTTCAGAAGTCCCTGCTGAGCCAAAGGATTCTGATGATAATCTGACAATGAAGGAGTTAATGGCCAAAAAGGAGAGGAGAACAAAAAGGATAAATGATCCTTCTGTTCATGCTGCTGAATCATCTGATTCTGAGCAAGAAGAGGAACCTGTAGAAGATGAACCTGAAGAAGAGGAACTGGTAGAAGATGACCCTGAGGAAGAAGAACCTGGAGAAGAGGAACCTGAAAAAGATGAGCCTGTTGAAAATCAAACTGATGATGAGTTTGATCAACTCTTTGATGAGGTAATGGAATCTGACTCTGGCCCTGATGATAGACTTGCATTTGATAGGAGGTCTAGATCTGTGAAAACCATGCTGAAGAGACACATTGTTGATGAAAGAATCATTAAACTTTCTGAATTTGAAGCCAACAATATGATAAATTTTCTAGAAGAAAGATCCTTACTGCATGCTCTACAATATGCTAAACCATACTATGTGTCTTGGGTTGCTGAATTCTATGCTAATTTGAAGAAGAGTTGTGGTAATAGACAATCTTCAAATTATGGGAAAGTAAGGTTTAGGTATAATGTTGTTACCATCACTCCTAGGCTCATCAACATTTTCCTAAGGACTATGAATGTAGAGGAAGAACCTATTGATCTAGAAATCGGTGAGGTGTTGTCTGTGATAGCTGGTGGAAGATATTTTGAATGGACATTGCAATTTTCTGCTGCAAAATTGACTTCTCTCTATTCTGTGATGCATAAACTGTTGGTCTCAAACTGGTATCCTTCTAGAAATCCCACTGTGCTTACTAAAGAACAGGCTTTCCAGCTTTACAAAATTGTTCATCTGAACAAGTTTAATATGGGACAAATCATATTTGATAATATGATGTCTCTTGCTGGAAAATATGTTGATGGTGAAATGTTCCCATATCCAAGCTTGATCTGTCAGTTCTTGGATAAGTTGGAGTTTGACAGACCTAGAGGAGAGAAGATCAGTGGTTTTATCCCTAGCTTTGGGATTTCTCCAGTTCTGAAATGTGGTAACCATGTAGTTGATCTACCTCTAGAAGATCCTGAACAACAGACAGAAAATGTTGTCCATTCTGTTGGCAACATTCCTTACACAGTCACCAGAAGTAATGGTATCCCTTCTGTCATTTTTTTCTAATTCTTTCATTACTGATCAAATTCAATCCATCCAACACAGTATAGATGCTCAACTTAAACAGCAAACCTTCTGGAGAAACCTGCTTTCTACTCAACAGGGGGAGGATCACCTGATGATGGAGCTGGTCCATCTGGCCATACAGGTGAGAAGGATGATGCACCAGATGTTGGTGATAATGGTGAGGATGATGGTGATGCTGATGCACAAGATGATCAGAAAGATGTTGAAGATGCTGTACAAGATCCTATTAATGATGCTGTGAAAAATGCACTCAATACTGATGATGCTGCTGCTGAGCAGTTTGTACCTGTTGAAGCTGAACCAGTTGATGATAGCCCTGATGACACTGATAATGAGCTGAAGAAGACTCCTAACAGAGAGAGTATGTCCCCAGAGAGTGTTGCTATCATTGATCAGCTGTATGGAGCTAATAACTGGTGAACAGATTCAACACAGGTGGAGTTTTTGATGTATGGGAAGCATTTGCAGATTATGGAAATGCAGTCATTCCAATGGCCCAGTCCTTCCCTATACTTCTCTATTAAAATTCCTTTCTGTATTGCAATCTTTTATTTAACTTATCTTTAATTTATAAACTCTATAATGGACAATTAGTTGATAGGTTTATGTTTCTGTCTTTTATTTTTTGTTGGATATTTTGGCCTAAGTACACTGCTGATGTACTTAGTGCTTGTGCTTGTTGTTTGTTTTTAAATTATGATTTGGTTGAATAGTAGTTGTTCGAATGTCTATTATTTATTTCTTTCCCGACACAAGTTCAGATGTTGTTTTTAACATCAGGTGTGTTGTAGTAGAAAGGTCAAATTGGAGGAGTTTGTTGATGTTGCACGGATGTTGTTCCAGATGTTGGACAACATTCTGCACAACATCATAAATTTGTCATTTCTCCTAACATTGACTCCGTTTTATTAGATGTATTTTTCTATGTTTCCTACATTGCAGGTTGAAGACAATTTCAGATATTGTCAAGTGATTGCACTAATGGAGTAAGAATAGAAAGATCATGGGTGGTTACACCAAGATCATGGAGACAGTGGAAGAGATGTTCAAGGCTGTCCACATCAAGTGGATAGGACAATGCAGTTGGTCCGAATGTCTATAAATAGACTGCATTTATCGACATTCAAGTTCGAGTTAAAGTGAAATCTCATTTGCTCTACTCCAGACTTAAGAGAGTAGCATCCGAGACACAATCGTGAGTGGAGTGTGAGGGTCGATGTTATGTCTATTTGTACTGGTCAAGTGTATCCCAATATTTCCCATCAGTATTGATTTTGTCTTATTAGATCAAGTTTTAGGTTGAATAAGATCCCTAGTTACTTGATTGAATAGATTATTTTTTGGTGTGTGGTTTTTCACTACACCTTTTAGGATCTTGTAAGAGATTCGTGTGTATCTCACTACTTGTTATAGTGATATTTTTAACCATGAGGTTCGTATAGTCTGATTATAGATTATACACAATTTTAAAAATCCTTTGCACTGTGTTTTTATACTTCCGTTGTTGTCATATGTTGTTTTACATGTTGCATAATAACACTCTGAAAATACACGCACACACACTTTCAGTAACTATATAGTTCATGTTACTCCTTACAAACATCACAAAATTACATCACATGTCACTAATAATTACATACAAAAGTAACTTATTTTTTATCTTATTTACTACAATTGACAAAATACCCTTATTAAAAACCTATTTTATTACCTTCAATTATTAATAAAGACCTTCCTCATTAAAACCCGTGTCAAAATCAAGTGATCAATCTAAAAAAAAAATTTGGAAGAAGTAGCTGGTTTAAAAAAAAAATACATATCAACTGCAAAATATAACATTTTATATTATTAATCATTAATGCAAATTTTAAAATTTTATGATAAATTTATAATAATTTTTTTGTTGATTTTTTTTTGTATAATATTTTGTTATTATATATGTATAGTTAGATTTAGTTCAAAATTTTATAATAATTTTTTTGTTGAATTTTTTTGTTTTTTGGTATAATATTTTGTTATTATATATTTATAAATAGATCTAGTTCAAAAATTTAAAAATAATATTAATAATTTAAAAAATATTCAAGAAATAATTAGTATATATGTGTGGTAGATATGGGGAATTGAACCTTGTACCTCTTGCATACAAAAAAGATAAAAAAAATATATTTATTATACCATTTGAGCTACATCAAATTTATTAAGATGTTTAAATTTTATTAGAAAATTATAATATTTTTTTGGCCCAACATTTTGTTATTAGATATGTATAGATTTTAATATATATAGAGAGAGAGACAGAGGAGGAGTGAGAGAGAAGAATTGAACCATAGTTACAAAAATTAATTGAAGATAAACCGCATAATAATTGGGCCAGCCACAAAAACTAGTAAAATTAAATCCAATAATCACCCATTTACTATCTTTGGTGATTGGATTTTGTGTGAATGGTTTTCATATATGGTGGAAATTTGGGATTTAAACCAAAAAAGTTTCATAATTTTACACCTTTATTAAAATGATATTATATATATCACTTGTTTCAATTTAGTCCCATATATATTCAATTTGTTTCGATTTAGTCCCAAATCGTCGGAGATCGGTCAAACTAACCAAAAATGATGTCGTTTTTTGGGCGTGTGATACAAGCGCCCCTAATTTCAATCGGAAAATGTTGATTAGCATCGACTTAGACACGCGGCACGCCACCTCTGTATTATACAGATTAAAAAATTTTAAAAATGAAAATAAAAATTACACATAAGTAAATAACAATAAAAAAATCAAAATTTAATTTAGTATATATTCAAGTTTCAGATTTGATTTTAAATTTTTTAAAAAATCATAAAATTAAAAAGGAAGCTTCGTGGAAACACAACCAACCCCAAATCTAAAAATCAGATTACATATTACACATAAAAATACAAAAAAAAAAATTTGAATTGAACTCACCCTAAATCCCCAACGTGGAAACACTCCCAACCCCAAAACTAAACACACTTAAACAAAATCGGGCAAACAAATTGACGAACCCTAATAAAAAAATTCTACCATTCCAAAATCAACGAAACTTAATCCCGTAATCCAAAATCTCCCACCAAATCAAACCTTCCAACGTGACGCGCGACCATGGTGTATGTGCTTCACAAAGGGGCGATGAAGTGGCAACACCCAGATTATGGTAAATTTCATTTTAGATAGCGAATGATTCTTTTTTGTGGTCGGGTATAAAGAGAGCAGATTTAGTGGGTGAGTTGGGTTTGTGTTTGTTTGTGTCGGGTTTTTGTTTGGAAACTATAGCCTGGGTATGTATATTTTAATTCTTGTGGCAGATTTAGTGGGTGGGTGGGTCTCTTTTTGTTTATTTGGGTTCGTATTTTAATGTTTGTGTCCCTGTTTTGAGATGAGTAAAGATAATAGATTTTTTTGTTGGTGGGTGCATTTAATAAGTGTGGCCCTTGTTTTGAGATGGGAAAAACAAGATCGTTATATTGTCTTGAGATGAGAAACAATTGTGGTCCATATTTTGTAAAACAATATATTTTTTGGGCGTATTAATAATACTTTATGTTTATAATAGTAATACTTTTTGTTTGTATGTTTTTATTGTTAAAAAATCTAATTGTGTTTTTAAAAAAAAAAAATTCAAGTCCAAACACCAAAACCTCAATTTGGGGGCAAATTCAAAGCTGGAAACTGCAACAATATGCCCTTCCATGAGTATTTTGGGGGTGAGTCACTTGTGTTTGATTGGGTTAAGGCTGATAATCTGAGTTTCAGTGAGTTGGGTGAATATTGTAAGATGGCTAATGTTCCTGGTGAGGGGGATAGAAGGTTCTATTTGAGGCTGAATGACAAAGTTTTAAGTTGATAATTGATGATGGTGATATTACAAGTTGGGCATATAGGTATCTGACCTACAGAGAGTTGCACATATATGTTGAGCATATAGAAGTAGAAAGCAAAGGTGAAATATATTTTGTTTGTAGTGAAGATAATCTGGGTTATGACTCTTTTGAGGACCCTGAATTTGTGATAGGGAATGAATGTGTTAGTGATGATGATAAAATATATGAGAAACATGTGGACAAACATGTTGAGGAGAATCTGGAAGAACTTGATCCATCCAATCTAATTAATAGCACAAAATTTGTTCCTGTTTCTGTGGGAGGTGAGTCTAGTGAAACAATCCATGAAGAATATATTGACAAAGAGACTGGGAGATTTGGGAATGGTTTCTAACCATTCTTAAGAGAGACCTGTCAGTTGAAGCAGACAAGTTCACCTTCATGTCTGATAAACAAAAGGGACTTATTCAGGCTTTTCAGATAGTTTTCCCTGGTGCAGATCATAGATATTGTGTTAGGCATATGCATAACAATTTGAAAAATGTTGGGTTTAGGGGGCAATCATTTAAGGGTAAAACGTGGAAAGCTGCTTGTAGCACTACAGAAGGTGAGTTCAGGGAGAGTATGAATGAGCTCAGAGATTTAAGTGAGGGAGCTTGGGAGTGGTTTCATAACAAACCTCCAACTGAGTTGTCCAAGGTATACTTTAGTGACAAATGCAAGTGTGACATGTTGTTGAACAATGTCTGTGAGTCTTTCAACTCCAATATCCTGCCTGCTAGGGACAAGACCATAATAACAATGCTTGAATGGATTAGGGAACATTTAGAGCAGAGGCTTAAAAAAATAGAGATAGGGCTAAGAAATGGAAAAGAAGATTGTGTCCTAGAGTTAATGTGATGCTGGACAGAAATGGAGCACAAAACAACATATTCTAATCAGCAGATACCCAACCCTCAAAATTACAGATTAACATCAACAAATAAATCACCATTCCATTAATTTTTGAAAAAAATTCATAAAATCGAGCACAATCCTCAACAATTTGACCACATTCAATCACATTCGAGCACAATAATCCTCAATAATATCGAGCACAATAATCGACCACGAGAATAAACAATAGTTGGGTTTGAGATACTTATGGGATACTTTTCACATCTGAAAAATCGACGCCCAACGTTTCTTTCCTTCCAACTTATGATGACAATGGCATCCCAGTTGTAGTAGCATTTCACCGGACCTTGGTTTCTATCGGAATCAGTAATCTTCTCGATTTGGGTGGGTCACAATTTCGATTATTCGTCAATGGCTCCCACCGGATTTCATTCGAGAATTGGTTCATCTCAAATTGGGGATTAGGGTTTATAAAACCAAAGTGTGACATTTGGACTTAAAGTTCAATTCAATTTTTATGTAAGAAATCTGTAATGTAATCTGATTTTTAGATTTGGGGTTGGGGATGTTTCCACGAAGCTTCCTTTTTAATTTTATGATTTTTTTTTAATTTGAAATTTGAATATGTATTAAATGTAATTTTTATTTTTTTATTCTTATTTACCTGTGTAATTTTTATTTTTATTTTTCAATTTTCTTTAATCAGTATAATACAGAGGTGGCGCGCCACGTGTATCACACGCCCCAAAAACGACGTCATTTTTGTCTAGTTTGACCGGTCTCCTGCGATTTGGAAATAAATCGGAACAAATTGAATACAAATGGGACTAAATTAAAACAAGTGATATATATAGGACCATTTTAATAAAAGTGCAAAGTTATGGGACTTTTTTGGTTTAAATCCCTGAAAATTTTCACAGGAGATCCTGTCTAACGTTTATTATTATTTCAATTGAAACAGTCAAATATTGTTTGATTTAATTTAAGCTGAAAAATACTTCTTCTACAAGTCCCATATTATTTCAACAGTCCTAGGGCTAAAAATACCAACAAATTTGACTGCAACGTCTCTTGTTGTCAAAGTTGAACAATTAATGTATGAATCCCCAAGCATTATTACTAAAGTGTAGTGTTGAATCCTTATTTTCTTACCGTGGTTTTGAATGGAACTACACGTCCACTTTCTTCCAGACAGAGTCCACAAATGACATTAACCATGCATATATAGGTCTGTATATTTAGAACAATATCAAATGAATATATCCAACCTAGCCAATGTCCATATTAATATTAGACTATAATGGATTAATATAATCTTCCATTTAATTATATCGCGCGCGTTTCTGGATATTTCCAAGGTATGATACATTTTCTTGGTGAACTTAAACATGTTGCATGCACGGATCCATGTTTTCGATGCACCGGACTTCAGAGTAGTTCAAATTCCCCACTAACCTCTCTGTCCCCCAAAAGTATGCTCAGAGAGTTAAAACAGATTTTACGGAAACATAAATTAAGCCCATTTATAAATATTTAACATAATTGATTGTGAGTAAAATATTATGATAACTTGAATAGTTAAGTGATTGTTGGATGATGAAATTAAAAAAAAAAAGTGCACATAAACCTATTTAATCTACCTTTTTGTAAAACATGTTTCAACCCTTTGAGCATACTTTTGGGGGATAGAGGGAGTATTATCTATATTTAATATGTAAATAAATTTTAATATATAAACTTTATAAGTTCAGTCCAATATAATTTTCTATTTAATTTGCAATTATCAGCCTAAAATTAAAGTCCATCTTCTCACTCTTTATTCAGATATTAAATTAAGATACAATATATTATTTTTATTTATCTATGTGTAATATATATGTGAATAAGATTCTATCTCCCCTCAACACCCCACCCCCACCTAAATGAATGCATATATTAAAAACAAAATGATATGTAAAATTTTAATGCCTATCCCATTGGTTGCATGGCAATATCGATGGACTAGTGATAATTTGTGGCCTTTAGTAAGATTGTAACATCAATACTGAAAGAGATTCACCTCATTTAAAAGTTCAAATTTAGATGTGCAATCAATTCGTTTATATTATTTTCTTAACACCATTTTTTACTTGTGGATCGAACTTTTAACTATGTCTTTTTTTTTTTTAAAGAGGTTCACCAAAGTGGACAATTTAATATGGATGAAGTAACTTTTTATGGGTCAAATACAGACCGTGGACATAGTCTTTTACCTCTGATGGACAGAGTCTTTTAGTTCTGATGCCATTAAAAAAATTATCTCAACAAAAAATTTAATCGGTAAAAAGATATTAAATTAATTCGTTTATATTATTTTTCAAATATGGATTATGGGGTCGTCAAGGCCACCTGTAATGCTAACATGCAACAAAAAAATAAAAATAGGATGTAAGTCGCATCTTTCTTTCTATTTTTTTATTTAAAATAATAAATTATTGTTCTTACTCCCTCCATCTCAGAGTTTGTATACATAAAAAGGGAAACTCTTTATCAATATTAACATATTTAACTAAATATCATTACTTTTTAGTCCACACATACATTCAATTCAATTAATTCATTTATTATATATATAGATAAAAGTTTACCAAAGTATCCATCGACACTTTAATTATTATATTTTTTTAATACAAACTTTCTTGGGACTGGAGGAGTATTTATTAATATTTATTAATTCCATATATTTTTTATTTTAACAATTAGTAGTTAAAAACTGCCCTAGTCCCGTTCTCCAATAAGGTGTTGTTTACGTGGACGTCGGACTCCACTGTAATGAATGCTTTTTTTTTTCCCCTTAATTTTTTCTTTTTCTTTTTAATTTTCACTTGTAATAGAAAATTGGATGTGGTTCATGATTTTTTTTTTGGATGTCATTGTGACAGGTGGAATCTTGTACATGTTTATGTAAGTCGCCAAAAAGTGAGACAAGTGATATTTTTATGTACTAATTGAAAATATGAATTTTTTAAATTCATGTACTTTTTAATGTCCAAAAAATCTAATAGAATTCTAATTTAATACACCCTTTTAGACTTGATAAAAAAGAAAGACTAGTATTGATTATTTGATCATATCGATTTTGATCATATGCCCACAGGTGGACACCAATTTATACGTCCATCGCTTATGTGGCATACCAATTAAGCTGGGGACCCCATCATTACTTAATTAGTTTATTTAATTAAATCTCTACATTTAATTATATTTCAAATCTACACCATCTTTTAATTAAGTCAATTAATTATATTTCCCATTAAAAAAAAAAAATTCAATCCTAAAATTTGTGATTTGTTCCAAATATAAGTCATGACAAATATTTGTGCGCACTATTTGCATCAATTTAGAATTGGTGCAATTGAATTTTTTTTATTTTTTCAAATTTTTTCAATTTTTTTCAAATTTTTTTTCAATTTTTTTAACCCAGCCCGACCTGAACCCGGCCCGAGTGGTTCATGGTTCACCCGACCCGAATGGTTCCTAGTTTAGGGTTCATGATTTAGAAATTAGGGTATAGGGTTTAAAGATTCATGGTTCATTTATTAAAATTCAATACAATTACATCTTGTGCATTTGGTGCACACAAGCATCACTCATAAGTTATACTTTGAAACGGTGTTGTGGGTCGCTATTTTTGACAACGATTGTTCTCCTGCTATTGTTACCTCCATTACTGTTGTTTAATTTTGGAAATGAAAAAGAAGAAGAAACAACAACACTACATGAAAGAATATTTAGGAGCAAGAAAATGAGGAACGAGATATTCATTTTCTTTATTTTTGCTTATCAGAATTTGCGCACACTGCTTTATCATCACTAATTGGATCGATTGATTCAAAATTTTTGGCAAATATATTTGGAAAATTAATTGATTCAATCAATTAAAAGATGGGGTAGATTTGAAATATAATTAAATGTAAAATTTAATTAAATAAATTGATTATGTGATGGTGGAATCCACAACTTAGTTGACATGCAACATAAGCAGTGGACATATAAATTGGTGCCTACCTGTGGACATATGATCAAAACCGTTCACCATATACAATTTTATATAGCTAATTAATTGCGTGTGCGACAATAACAAAAATGCTAATTAAAATTTGTGACTGAATATTCCAGAAAGACCCAAATTCAACAATTATTCATCCTTGTCAATTCGGAGCCTAAAAATTGTAATCCGTTAATTAAATTGTTTTTTTAAAGGTTAATTAAGTGTTAATCTAAACTCGACCTAGATGCACAAGTTGATCGAATCATAAATCTTGGGTTTACCTACTGCAATTCATAGCCTCATTTATTCCTCCATATATCGACACCCATAATTGTGTGGCCACGATATGACCAAGAATTATTTTCTTAATTTTTTGACTTTCATGGGGAAATAATAAATTCC
Source organism: Stenogyne calaminthoides (assembly GCA_037126765.1). NCBI lineage: Eukaryota > Viridiplantae > Streptophyta > Magnoliopsida > Lamiales > Lamiaceae > Stenogyne > Stenogyne calaminthoides. The sequence goes on from JBBCBC010000033.1 coordinate 6,994,042, forward strand.
TCACAAATGTGTATATGCAATTGTTGCACCGTATAATTAAAGTGCATTTTTATTGAATAATACTCCTTTTAAAGTGTTTAAAAAAAAAGTAGTCCACTATTTATTTTTCAGTTGTCTCAAATTATAGTCCACTTTCCTTTTAAAGTATACGCTTTGTCTAACTCACTAATTTGCATCACACCATTATTACCATATAATTCATGAATTAATTTTGATTCATGTCATCGTAAAATGGCATCTCATGAATAAAATTAAGAAAATTATATTGTTAAAATTGAATTGCATATATTGTTAAAAGCAAGGTCTCATATGCACTTGGTGCACACACTCTAGATTCGTGCATTCACTTTGATCCTGTCTATTTTTTTATTGTGGGTCCTCCTTTTCACTAATGACAATGTCTCATTTTTTAAATGGGTCACTCCTATACCCTAGTGCACGGTGAACTTGGTGCACAGGAGACCCACCCGTTGTTAAAATTGAATATGAAAATGCAAATATACATATATATATACAACTATTAATAAGTTGAAATTATGAAATTTACCTATCTATAAGTCTCCAGGATAAAATATGTGGCGGACTTGGTAACCACAAAAAATTGCATGTAATCCAAATTCAGGATGCATTAAATTCCCACTCTCCTAGCTCTTGTAGGTCCGCGTTTTTTCTATATATAAATATTGCAACTCCTCAATCAAAAACTTATATGCATTAAATCATTTTAATTTGTTCTCTTTTAAAATCTAAATTCTCATCATATTCTATGGCTGCCATCGAGATAATCCCAAACAATCAAGAAAATAAACCCGGGATAATAGCCCGTGAATGGGATAGGATCAAGGCCAAAGCGGTAGAAACAACGAACACGATAAAGAAAACGGGAAAGGACGATCCAAGAAGAATTATACACTCGATGAAAGTTGGATTTGCTCTCACGTTAGCATCTTTGTTCTATTATTTCAAGCCATTATATTATGGTTTAGGCGAATCGACAATGTGGGCTATTTTAACCGTTGTGGTCGTATTCGAATTTACCGTCGGTAAATTCCATAAACCTAATCTTATATTCATTACGAAATTATATACAAGAGAATTATTTTTTCACCTCTCTTCAAATTTGGACTTTTAAATGAGATATATATTTTCGTACTACACGTACGTTATTAGTTTATATGAAACAAAATCTGAATTTTTTTTTGAATTATATATAATTTTAGGTGGGACCCTATCGAAAAGTTTAAACAGAGGTGGTGCAACATTGCTAGCTGTTGCTTTAGGAGTTGGAGCAGAATACTTAGCCACGCTTGGTGGGGAGAAAGGACAGCCTATTATTCTTGGAATATTGGTGTTTGTTGTAGGTAAGGAATTAATCAACTTTAGAAAATATTCTTGTCCCTCTCATGGATCACAATTATATATGACAAGTTTCATATATTGAAAAAAAACCAAGCACTTTTAATTATATACTAAATAAGTGGCCTTCTTCGACCCAGGTGCATCATCGTAATGACCGTATCTTCATAAGCAGTATTTTTAAAATTTGCAACTTGTTGTCAGACCGAAATTTGAAATTCTGATTTATTCTAATCAAACATGCAACCTGTGTTCATAAAACATAATTATACGTTTCAGTGTAACAAACTGTTATAAGTTTCTAAAATACACTATGAAGTGCTACACAGTGAAATTGGTGCATACAAGACCTAGCCTTCTTCGACATTGCCGAGTTAATATCGAGAATCGTCTTATGATTTAAATTGTGTTAAATTAAGTCTTGTATATAAATTAAGTCTTTACTAAAGCGAAAACATACATGGCTAAAATTGACACTTTATATTTTAACTTTTAAATATTGGTTTTTTTTTTTTTTTTGCGTTAGTCCCATATGCTTTTACCTTTTGGGATCAAAATTGAACACGGCCAAATTATAGGACGATTCTTGATATATATTAAGACATCATTATCTCATGAATTTGAATACATTTAGATTTCGGAAAAAATATGTTTGTAACATGATTATATATGTGTTGAAAAATGTTGCAGCAACAGCATCAACATTCACGCGATTTTTCCCAAATGTGAAGAGTAGATACGATTATGGAATGATGATATTCATATTGACATTTTCGCTGGTCGCTGTTTCGGGTTATCGGGTCGACAAAATTATGGAGTTTGCCCATCAGAGGCTGGTCACAATTCTTCTTGGTGGGGCCACATGCATCTTAGTATCCATATCCGTTTGCCCTGTTTGGGCGGGTCAGGACTTGCATAATCTTGTTGCTCTAAATATTCTAAACCTTGCTGCCTTCTTAGATGGTAAATTCATCTCTTATTTGATTAATTAATGTGGACTCACCTTCAATATATATACAATGCAAATTATTAATACTTTGATAATTGCAAATTGTCGTTATTTTGTTACAACATAAAGTATGGGATGATTTTTCTATATGGGACACTAACTTTAAGGGGTGGAGCTGGGAATGAGATCATCTGTTTCATTTTCACTTTGTATTTCATAAAATGGATAAATGACACATTGAATAATAAAGACATGCAACAAATCATTATATTCTGCGTTTATGTGTTAAAATTTCAGCAGGGTAAAACACTAATATAATATGAAAATCAAAATGTATAGAGGAATATATTAAACCGGTTGATACTTAATTTTACTTTGTCTGCAGGTTTTTTTAATTTATCTAATAGTTAAATAGATTAGGGGGAGCTGATTTGGTTCATACATGAACACCAAATAATCATCTAGCTGGAATTAAAAGAAATATTAGTCAGAATTATGTTAATTTTGCCCAAATTTGACCTACATTTGCCGAACTTAAAATAATGGTCTACAATTGTCAGCCTGTAATGTTGTTGTCCTGCCATCCATATATATTTTTTTTTTGTCGGACAAAATTAGTTGTTAGTAGTTAGTACACCAATTACTTAGACACTCTACAAATTCACCAAACCACCTTATAACTCTCATACTCCAATTCATTCCCAAAGGGAATCGAACCTGGGTCTCCCACTCAATTGAGGAACCCAGTGTCATCCATTAAAATTAGTGTCCTAAAAAAATATATCCCCATGAAATAACGTAGTATTTTACATTGAAAATTGTTCCACAAAAACATATACTCCATCCGTCCCAAAATTACTGCAACACTACCTTTTTTGTCGTGTTTTAGCAAACGAGCTGTTTAATAATATTTGAAATAATAAAGTGACTTTTAAGAAAGAGTATAATAGTTCAATCTCTCATATATTATATGTCTTTTAAAAATTACTTTATCATTTCAAATACAAAAAAACTACTCGTTAAAATACGAGAAAACAGTAACTATTGCAGTCATCATGAGACGTAGGGAGTATAATTTAATTTATACTAAATTTCCCAGTTTAATTTTCTTACGAAAGGAAACTTATCATATAGACAATTTTACAGGTTTTGGAGAGGAGTTCTTCAATTTTCCAGGAGATGGAGATCATAATGGTTTAGAGAATGAAGAGAGCAAGCCATTTCTACTAGGATATAAAAGTGTGCTCAACTCAAAGGGCATCGAGGAATCCTTGGTAAATACTAAACCATATTTTAGTATTATCACTGAATTATACATAAGTTTTATGATGAACTCTTCTATACCTTTTGACATACAAATTAATACATTTAATGATTTTGAAAAAGATAACTCGATCAAAAAATAAAACAATTTGTTAAACATGAAATGGGGTATAAATTTGCACAAATCAATGCCCCACCTTTCAAAAGTGCCAAAATTATATGAGTATGTCTAGTGTGAAATTTTTTATGTATGAAAAACTATAAAATTGCCCTAAATCACCTCTTCGAACCGGGTGAAATGTCTACACTCTAAACACTAAATAATTAATCATAAGACCCCAATTAGTAGGCTCTATTAGGGGCTAAAAAGTCCCCACACTAACATAGTCAGCTGATTGGTACACGTCTTTAAATACCCGGCGATCCGGTTCTTATCGACTGACCTGCTCTTATTTATGTACCCAAACACTGTTCATCTCTATACAAATAATACCACCTCAGACATGGTTTTAAATTAAAGACACTTCTACCGTAATAATTTTTTACACATATACCCCCACCGAATAAAACCCCCAATTCACAATTCGTCTCTGTTGCCCTTACTCCTTCGCCGCCACCCTTGCAAAGCCGCTGTTGCCCTTGCTCCTTCGCCGCCCTAGAAGAACCATGGCCGCCACCGCCGTCCTTACTCCGCCGCCTCTATTTTTTATTTTTTTTTGAAATCGTGTTCATGGCATCCCACTGCTGGCTAATTAAATTCCTCCGAAATTAGATACTGGTGAAAAGGGTGCTACTATCCTAGAGCAGTAATGCCCCGAGGTGGTGAATTAATTCCTCCGATTCGGCATTTATTTTTGTTTAGATACTTGCAAAGATAACGAAAATATAGCAATAATACACCCATTCTAGAGAGGGAGAGAATGGTGGACAGTTTTCAGTGAGGAAGAAAGTGTCAATAAGACTGCGTATATAGATTTGAGGAGATCAATTGGAGTTGAGTTGTTCGAAATTCCTCCGAAATCAATGAAATAAAATTCCTCCAATGAATCCAGGGAAAAAATTCCTCCGAATTGGAGTTGATATTTAATTCCTCAATAAAATTCCACCAATTGGAGTTGAGTGTCACCAATGTTATATAATTGCAGAGAACGGAATAAAATTCCTCCGAAGAAGATGAACTGTCTACAGAGGGAGAGAGCGTTGGGTGTGGATCAAGGACAAATTAGTAATTTTCACATTTTTATTTATTTTTTAATTTTCATATATCACTTTAATACCTCCTACCAATCCACATATAATATTTAATTCACCCTTTTTTAGTAAGTCATACCAATCAATTTTATAGCATTTTTTCTCTTTAAAATAGTCTTGACATTAATATTTAAGGAATCTTAAAAGTGGCTACCAATCGGGGCCTAAGTCGTGACCTATTCGGGCCGGGTGAACTATGAACCACTCGGGCTAAATGAATATGAATCACTTGACTTTATCTTACCTTTATCATATACATAGTTTATTTGTAAATAATTTTTTTTTCATGTATACAAATTTTCATACTAGACTTTGTCAAATTATATTCCGTTTAACTAGACTATTTTAGGCAAATTTCGCGTGGTGGGAGCCTCCTCATGGCAAGTTTAGGTTTCGTCAACTGTGGAAACACTATCTAAAGATAGGAATTCTCTCGAGGGAATGTGCGAGGCAAATTGAAACACTTGGAGAATGCATTAAGTCAAAACCTAAGGTATGATATTTGCTCATATATTAAATGCTACTATTAGGAAAAAAAAAAGTAAGTCATTTACTTAATTTAATTGTCATTATTACTTGCTTCAATTAAATTATTTTATTCTCTTTAATTTCCCGTACTCTAGTTTTCTTGCTTAGTAAGAAATAATCTCAATTTATGTACTATAATGTTGCATTTTCACCTCTACTTAAGAAAATAAAAGTCCTTTTGCACGGCACAAAGTAAGCTCACTAGTACTTTAAAATTGCATTGCATGTTTTTTCCATTTCATTTATCAATTGTTTAACACATATATTATTTAAAAATTAAAGTCCTTATGCTTCGGTGTAATTTTAATTCATTTTTGAATTACAATTTTTTGTAACATGCAATCATGAAAATTGAAAAGTAATATGAATAAAATTATAAAAAAGAAAAATTATATTAGTTTGTAAGTTGAACATTATTATTACTTTTTCCGAGCACAACTAATACTTTTCGTCATGACTAGATCTTGTATGCACCAAGTTCACCGTGCACTTTATAGTGTATTTTAAAAACATACATCCTATTGCATTGAAACATACAACTTGTTTTTACATTGATACGTGCAACTTATTTTACGAACACAAGTTGCACGTTTCAGTAACAAATTGTATATATGTTTCAGTGCAATAATTTGTATGATTCCAAAATACACTATAGAGTGCACGGTGCACAAGAAATCCACTTTTTCGTCACATGAACTAATATTTTTCACCCTTTTTCGATAATTCATGAAAAAAATAATTAAAAACATTATTTTTTTTATTCAAAATTGCATCAGCTACACGATGCAAAGGTGTCCCAAAAAATAAGACCCTATTTAATTTGTCTCTCGCAGTACTTAAGGTGTGTTTTAAAACTCTTAAAACAGCTTCTAGAAACACTTATTTTCAAAGCTCCCTCTCACAGCTTTTGAAAATAAGTGTTTTTGGAAGTTGTTTTAATTGTTTCAAAATACACCGTTATTCTATTAACAACTCAAACTAAAATATTTGATTAATTTTCAGGAAGCATCCGACTTTCACAAGAAAATTCAAGAACCATGCATAAGAATGAGCAAAGAATCAAGCAAAGCCCTAATGCAACTCTCATCCACTCTCAGCAACATGACAATTTCATCACCCAAAATCCACATTCAAAATTCTAAAGACGCAGCAAAAGAACTCAAAACCATCCTCGAAAGCTTCTCACTACAAGACAATAATAATCTCCAACAAATCATGCAACTCTTTGTTGTTTCCTCAACTCTTATGGACATCATCGAATCCATCGAAAAAATATCAATGTGCATCAACGAACTCTCCAAAAAGGCGCGCTTCAAAAACGTGACTTTAACTACGAATGAACCCGAAAAACAGTACCAAATATTTCCTGAAGATCATAAAGAGTCATGTGTCGTAATTATAATTGATACTCTTGAACCATCAAGTGAGGGAGAGAATAACGACAGAAAGCATGATGTATAGATCATGTATTTTCTTTTCTTACTTATAATGTATTAATTCTTTGGTTGGATATACTTTTATTTTTTTAACATTTTGTTAATCATTTTTTTATTAAATTTATAATTAAATGGGTTGATGTGTATTAAATTAATAGCTATTCTTGTGAAATTACAAGGGTAGGACTCCGGTGAAACTTGTTTATAGTATGAAACATATATTACTACACTTATAAATTTATACCATTGCACTTACCAATTGATATTATTACACTTATAAATTGAGAACATAGTATTAAATGTTATAGGTACTAGTTTATAAGAGTAATGGTATCACTTTATAAATGTAATGATATGAGTCTTATACTATGAACAAGTATGAATTACCAAGAGTTTATGAATTACCAAACTTAATTAAATCAATTAAGTTGAATTGATCTTTAATGTATACTTGATTTGAAAAATTAAGGAATGTTTCTGTGCAATATTTGACCGAATAATTTTTCTGATTTTCTTGAAGTAAACGGATCAAATTAAAGTAATAAATTTGATTGAGATGGATTCGTAAAGACTTAGGCATCCACGAACTATAGGATCTAATAATATACATATATAACTATTAGCTCATCTACGACTACAGTCTATTACGTATATAATTACATGCATCCCATTGGTTAAAGTCAATTGGAGCATACATGGCCTTGTGGCGGCCCAATGACACTTTACCAAACTTATCAGGCCCAATAAGGGAGAAAGCCCAACCGATGCTTTAGCCCAAGTGTCCCCAGTCAACTTGCTCATATAAACACAAGGGATTCTAGCGCCAATATGGCTGTCATTCGAGAGGACTTGGAAAGAGTCATGGATAAGCAAACACTTTAATTTTCTTTATGTCCTATACTGGTTGGGCTCAGTTTGAGTTTTTTTAAATTTTTTATTTTCATTGAATGAACAATACTTTAACTAATTTACTCAATACTTTGTACATCTTGAGAGGGCTTGACCATACCCTCAAGTGCTTCTCTGAGGAAAGTGACCGTAAATTTTTAGCGGTTTAATCAGCTTTGTCATCGAAGGAAATCTTAGCACATCTAACCTCATTTCCCTTTTCAAAGCTTTAGATCCTCGAGGATAATTTAGCTAACATGGTTTAAATCAACACCTCTCACTATCCCCGGGACGACAGTTGTGGCTATGGATGCTCATGAAGGTAAGATGGGCCAAAAAAGAGTCGATTCATAAATTTGCTCACCTTCACGAGGAGGTATAACAACCCCTGTATTCACAGTTTTACCCCGACCGAGCCTAATGTTGTGGTCGTGACCATAGAGAGCATTCAAAATGGGGAAGCAATCTGGGGCTTTGGATTAGCCTGCGACCTATGCCAGTTGGCATCCGACTTAAGTGGAGGCCATATAGAAAAATGAGTGGCACATTCTTGTAGTGCTAATCAACCTGATCCGCACTGGACCGCTCGCTGATGACCTCGTCAACTTATTCTCACCCTATATTCGCTTTGCGATGCATATTTCAGGTTTGGTTTAATTTGATACCTCTGCACGCATGCAAAAGCTTTTACATTTTGAACCTTTTAAAAATTATCACCTCTCTAACTATCACGAGTTTTGTCCTAATATAATGTACTCCGAATGTATATGTTCATGAGGGGGTGAGCATTTTCAAGATAAAAAAATGAGAGGGCGAGCATTTTCAAGATAAAAAAAATATTATCATCGGTTGACAACAATGCACTAAATTTAAATTTAATATGTATATAATGTGAGGGTGTTAATATAGATTAATAAATAGGTGAACAAAATAAATATAATATTAATTTTTTTTTACAGTTCATTTAGTTAGAAAATTTTACATTTAAAAATTAATAATATTTCAATTCGTTTAGTATGTAATAAAACGAGAATATATTCTAAATATAAATATAAACGGGTTAAATGACTCACTATAAAAAGCTGAGGGACTAAAGTCAAAATTACACACAAAGAAGTATCAGAATGAAAATCTGTTAAAAATTGTAAGAGAGGAGAAAAACCTCGCGTCTGTGCAAAGTAGAAAAAACCTAGAAAGAAAAAGGAAGAAACGGAGAAGAAAAGACCCCCCATATCCGGATCCAGCACCGGACCCGATCCGACCCGTCGGAGCACAGTCTAATTGAGTCTTTCACACATATTCTCATCTTCAAACGAAATTCCGTTAAGAAAAACTTAGGGTTCTATCAATGGAGGAAGACCACAGTAAAGGTGACACTGCCGTCGAGACTTCCAAGGCCGACCGATCAGTGTGGCTCATGAAGTGCCCGCCGGTGGTCTCCAAGGCCTGGCAATCCTCCGCCGCCTCCGCCACCGCCGACACGCCGCCCATCGCCAAAGTCGTCGTCTCTGTCGATCTCCTTAAACCTGACTCCTCTCTCCAGGTGAACATCGCCGTTGTCTCTTTGGTTATGTGATTGTTTTATGTGTGATTTTTATGGATTTTGTGAAATTTTTGCGGTTTATTTTGAGTCTGGAATTTGCGAATTTTGTTAGGTTATGAATTTATGATTTTGCTGAATTTAATTTGTGTGCGCGCGTTTTAGTTTACTATGGACATGGCTGGGAGTGAGGCTGCGAATATGCCCAAGAGTTTCTCCCTGAACATGTTTAAGGATTTCGTTCCCATGGCTATTTTCTCCGAGTCGAATCAAGGTGAGTTTTTTTTTTAATTTACCAATATAATGTTCATTTATTCGTGTGTGCCACAATTATCTGTTACGATTTCTTTATTGTCTTTCTGATTTTAAGAATTTAGCATCTGATGAATAAACCTTTCGGGTGAGCGAGAAAGTTAGATTTGCCACTGAAACAATGTGATTTATGTTATAAAATCTCTGTTCAATGAACTTTTAGATAAGCCTTCTGTCTGATGCCCACTGCAGTTGAAATTTCATGATTATTCGTAAAATTTGTTTTTGTTGATCAAGTTTAGAAATGTGCTGCTGGTAACATATTTCATCAGGTTATGAAGAACAATTGGTGTCAGATCCATAGCTGTTGATACTGTAATGTGGTATACATATCAATTGATTTCCTAACTAAACCGGTTATTCAGATCATACCTAATGGACCACTATTTTTATTGCGTTGGTATTTGTATTGTTTGTAGGATAGTGTGCTAGTTCTGTAGTTCATGGCCGGTCTTTAAGCAGGAAAACTCGCCTCTTTTTCTCCTTAACCATATGTGATTAACGATAGAGTGATCTTTCTTCTTATCTTAGTTTTGAGGGTGTATGTACATGTCCTCGGTGTGGTGAATTCACTGGAATTATGGTGGGTATGGTTGTGTCGCCTCATTCTGTAGCTCTGTTATTACGACCAAGCGTTCTCTGTTGTCTTGTTGAATTTTAATCATGTTAAAGACGTAAAGACTATTTTTGTTACAAGTGCTATACAGTTAGACGTTTATTAATGTAACAGCTAAGGGATAGTTTTGGTTCTCTGTTTCTGATCATTTTGACTGGGCTAGGCTAGAGAGTAAAATAATGCGAAGGTGTTCATTTGTCAGCTTCTCTACTTTTTGAAACATTGGGTAAACGAGCAGAATGATTATTTTGAAGAGAGCCCTTTTCGTTTTGGAATTTAATCTCTATGATGTTATAACTTGGTCAGATGTCAATGCTTATATGTCCAGTTTCAAAACATTATACCAATAATTAGTTTTACCATGTGTTATCTAGTATTCCATGCAACCTAATTTAATGATTCCATAATTCTATCTCTATTGAAGTTCGATGATGTTACATAAATGGAATTTTATCTGGACAGACATCTTTCTGTTACCATTTTTGCTACCGTTTACATCGTCCATGATATGTGCATGTGTACAAAAATGTCTTGGATGTGATGTGCACAATAGTTGTTTTTTGCCAGTTTACAAAAGCAATGTTTTCTTTTAAAGGAAGAGTGGCAACGGAAGGGAAAGTGGAACATAAATTTGATATGAAGCCCCACCATGAGAACATTGAAGAGTACAGAAAAATGTGCAGGGAAAGGACAAATAAGTCCATGGTCAAGAGTAGACAAATCCAGGTCAAACAGATTTAACTTTCAATTTTCCCCTATTTTTGCCAATTTTTTTTTTTTGTACGAATTCATGCTAAAGTATTTTCGCCATTTTTGATTTGATATTTATCAGGTAATCAATAATGACCGTGGTGTATACATGAGGCCTATGCCTGGAATGATGGGGATGATTACATCAACTTCTAAGGTAATTAGATTATGTATTACTTTTCCTTGCTTGGTTGAGAGATGAATTTTACTTGTTACGATTCCTCTCAGAACTGAGACATCCATACTTACTTTTATAATTTGACGAAAAATGTTGGTGTTTTGAGGAAGGGAAGGAACGGGAAAGAGTCATTCTCCCTAAGAGAGTTTTTCTTTTTTCTTTTTGGGGGGAGTTTGTATGGTTGTGACAATATGTGATTCTGATATTCTGCTTGTTGATGCCTGGGAAATGTGAATACTTGTAAATCAAGTAGGGTATAAAGTCTGTGGGGTGGATCTTAATTAATTCAAATTAACATGAATAACAAGCATAAAGTATGGTGTTGCTGCAATTATGTGCCTTAGGGCCAGAAGCAATTAATGTTTTGTGCTGATGAATTTCCTGTTCTGGTTGAACACTTGTTCATATTTTCTCGTATTTCAAATTGTACTATAATTATTTCGCCAACTCCACAAAGTATTCGGTTTTAATGACTGAACTTTTTACATGAAAATGAATTATAACTTGCAGGATAAGAAAAAACCAGCTCCAGTGAAGGGGTCAGATGTGAAGAGAACTAGAAGGGACCGTGGGGAACTGGAAGATATCATGTTTAAGCTTTTCGAAAGGCAACCTAATTGGACCCTGAAGCAGCTTGTTCAAGAGACTGATCAACCCGCGGTATGCCTCATTCTATTTTGATGCAAAGTCTGAGGAACTAAATATGTTGTTGATATGTGTATACGTGACTTATGTTTTATATTGCTTTTCTATTTTTATCTAGTGAAAGCTACTTATTTTCTGTATCTCTCTTTTCAGCAATTTTTGAAGGAGATACTAAATGAGCTGTGTGTATACAATAAAAGGGGTACAAACCAGGGTACGTATGAGCTCAAGCCAGAATATAAGAAATCTGTGGACGACACAGGTGCTGAACAGTAACTTTGCACTATCTGTGTATTAGATAATGGTTCGAAAATATTTACTGTTATATAAGAAAAATGTACCAGTCCTTAATTCTGGGTATGGAGATGTGCCTATATCGATCTACTGTTCTTGTCAAACTATGGAAGGAACAACATAATGCCTGGAAAACCCTACCGTTACTTGTATCACTAAGCTATGTCTGTTTCGATAATATTCATCATTAGTAAATTGTTTGAGACAAAAACTTGTATAAGACGGTCTCATGCAAGAGACGGGTTCTCATCACATGTATATTATATGATCCGTGGATTTATGACCCTATGAGAATCATGTTTTAAATCAAAGTGATGTGTAAATTTCAAAATGGAGCTTCGTCTCAGCATTAGACCATCTCACACCAGACTCCTTTATTGTTTGATTGTTGTTTTATTCTTCTGTACTCGTTTGTCTTTTTATTGTGTTGTGGGGTGTAATAATGTTCAATGGGTGAAGATTCTTTCACATGTGACCTAATGAGAAGGTTATGTTATAATATGGTATCTTGGGTTTTGTTTTTTCCTGTTTATATATCTGGGCCAGGCTATATGTGATCATACAGGCTAGACCTAGAACTCTCATCTATGACTATATATGAATATTTTAGGTGGGTCATCTTGTTTCTTTTTTTTTTTTGTGAGGAAGAGGCGAACTCCCCCACTTGTCTTAGATTGGCCCTCAAAGGCGGGTTAGAATCGAAGGATATGCCCAAGTGTGGGAGACATTTGTGGGAGAGGCCTAACGTGATTAATCCCAGGACAAACTCCCATAATGTTTCAATGGAGAATTTGTCGTGGTTCGAACACCTTTGTCGGAGGATTTCTCCCACATCATGAAGTTTTTTTTACCTTTTTTATCCTTGGGGGATCATCTTGTTTCACACACACTCTTTGATGCTTTGGGGGTAAAATAATAGTAATTAAGCTTTCATATGGATGAATCAATCATTAAACCTAGACTTGGCGATTTGTTGTTTGACATACTACCTAGCTTCGAAATGTAAATTCAGGGGTGTGATTCTAGTTGACCTATGAGCTACTCATCAACCAAAAAAAATATAAATAAAATACTCCGACCAAATTTTAAGTTGGGTAAAATGTCTTTTTAGTCCTATATTAGTTTAACCACTATTGTTTATAGGACATTCCACCTTTTCGAATTGAATTTGTCTTTTTAACTTATTTGAATTTGAGTTCACGTTAAATTATTTTTTTTCAACTCAAATTCTCTTGTGAAATTTATTCATAATATAAAATTTATATCATTACACTTATAAATTGATATCACTCACTCTTTTAAACTAGTACCTATAACATTTAATATTATGATCTCAGTTTATAAGTGTAATGATATCAATTGATAAGTGTAGTGATATTAGTTTGTAGGTACTAGCGTTTAATATTATGATCTCAGTTTATAAGTGTAATGATATCAATTGATAAGTGTAGTGATATTAGTTTATAAGTGTAATGATATTTCAGTTTATAAGTGTAATCACTTTAATGGTATCAATTGATAAAGTTGTATAAATTTTATACAATAAACAAGTAAATTCACTCATATTTTAAATATCACGATTATGTATACACGTTATTATTGTTACGTTTATTTACAATGATTATAATATGCAAGTGAGACCGGGTCAAACTCGAATCTATTCAGCTAAACTCTTAAGTTTTTCAGAAGAGTCACTTGATTACACTTCCACTTTCACTTTATCTTTTATTTTTGATTTTGAGATATTCATTACACATGGAAAGAAAATAATTTTATAGGAAGAAACAGTTGTTGTGATGGGCCTGTAAATATATTGGTTCCATTTTATTTTTTACATCTAAAAGTATTCCACTGTCTTTATCTGTGTTATCTTCACTTCCGTTTATGGCTGCAATTAAATATCTTGGATCGTTGGACTATTGTGTCCTGTTTATTTTAAAATATAAGTTCATGTGTGATAAATTGAATCAAATATATTTATTTACTAATTTCATTTGTAATTTTTTTTTTCCACGAGAGGTGGTTTTTAAAAATCGAGTAGTTCTCCGATGAAATTTGTTCATAGTATGAAATTTATATCACTCACTTATAAATTAATACCACTATATTTATCAACTGATATCATTACACCTATAAACTGAGATCATAAAATTAAATATTGTAGGTACTAAATTATAAGAGTAGTGATACTAATTTATAACTGTGCAATTCTAACTGTATATGCAATCCATTTTGTATCTATTAGTATAAATCGATTTAAAATTTTATACCTATTAGTAATTTTCTATAATTTTGTTACCAGAATAAGCCATTTGGTAACGATACAAGAAGACAAATGATTTGATCCGTCACTAACATATTTCAATCGTAGGTCTATTTATAATTAAGTTGCATGGATTAGCACTAGTGGAACTTAGTTATCCATCTGCATTTAATTAATTATTAAGATTTGAATATTAATTATGAAATAGTATTACATATACCTAGAGTGAAAGGGCAATTACAAAGCGATGTCACCCACTCATATAGCATCTTTAGTGCATAATATGATCGAAGATGATGAAAATTAGCAACCAGGAATCTTCTATGCCCCCTTTACAAGATTGCTTCAGCATCTTTTGGACAAGAGATATATACCGTGTATTCCACTAGCGTATGCCCACGGATTCAATATATAAACTTTGGGGTTTAAATTTATTTTGTAGTCCTGTAATTTTGTTTCGTTTTGAAATTAGTGACGATTGTTTTGACTTTTTTGATTTTGATCATGTAAGTTATCAAAATTTTTGAAATTTGTCATTTAATTTGTTGTAGCAAATCATCAAATAGGTAACCACCACCTATGTAATTATTTTATTTTTTTAAATTTCGAAATGTCACCTAAATTTTTTAATCCAAATAATTTGTGTCGGGATTTTTTTTCGTATTTTTTTAAGAAGTTAGAGTGGTTTTGTGCGATTATTAATTTACATTTTTTATTTTTGGGTCAGTTTAGACCCAGTAAATCAACCCTATTTGCTTTGTCTTTTAATATACAAATTGTTTTAAACCTAACCTAAAACCCGACCAAAATTATTAGGATTAAAAAAGTTCAAGTGACGCTTCGAAATTAAAGAGAAAAATAAAATAATTACATATATAATATTTACCTGCTTGGTAACTTGCTGCAGCAGGTGAAAAGAACCAATTTCAAAATTTTAGGAAACTTACAGTACCAAAATCAAAAAGTCAAAACAATCAGGACCAATTTCAAAACGATACAAAGTTACAGGACTACAAAAAATTTAGTCACTAAATTTTGAGACTACAAAAATACAATGAAATATTCCATCCGTCCCATATTTATTTATCCCTTTACTTTCGACATTAATTTTTAATTGAGACGGAGGGAGTAGTATTTAGTATCTGTTTGCAACTTCTTTAAAAAAGAGAGAAACACTTATATTTTTAAAAAAAAGTTGAGTCTAACAGTTTTAAAAATAAGTGTTTTCTCACAACTTTTAGAGATTGCAAACACGCACTTAAAGTGATAAAGTAATTTTTGATTGAGGATATTATAACTCTTTTCATTTTATTAATATAGTAGATGATTTTTTTGGGTAAAAATAATGACATGAAATGTAATTTTAAAATTTTATGACGTACCATTTTTTAAAGGGGTAAACAAGCATGAGACGAAGGTAACATATATTTTAATGAGCGAGAGGGATCGACACTTACATATTAATACAAATACACATTGATAATGATAATTAACCGATAAAGAAAAATATACATATTAATTTAATCGACAAAGATATAATGAACTATTTTTTCTAGATCTGTCATTGTTCATATATATGGGTATAATTATATTAACATAATTTTTTTTGTGAAATTTGTTCATAGTATAAAACTCATATCATGTATTACACTTCTAAACTGATAGTGCAATGATATTTATTTATATGTTAATAATATTAATTAATAAATATTATAATATTAATTTTATAAGAGTAATGGTATAAATTTCATATTATAAAATTAAGTCATCAGTGACGTATTCATATGTTGTGCAATGCAATAGGCGTTAGGATAGGACTCGAGATATGACTGTATACTAATGGTCACTTGCGTTGGACCCATATTGGTAATGGAGGTGACTCCCCTTAATTGATCACATATAATGCTTGTTGACCATGATTTGAGTTAGAGTTGGCTTTGAGGCTGCATCAAGTTAGTATCAAAGTCAAGTTGCAGGAGTTTTAATTAGATTATCTTTATCAACGAATTTCTGCACCTCAATTTTTAATAAATAATTCATTTCTCTCTCCTCTTTCAATTTAATTTCATTTCTTTTCGCACATTATCAATGATTCAATCCAAACTTAAACTATATTCTTTTTTATTATTTAATAATTACATATCATCTATAATAAGTTTTTATTATATTTAAAAGGTGTACAAAATATATTAAATTATTTGAGAGAAAATATATTATCCATATTCAATATTTATTTATTTGGTTGAAAATAAAAAATTTGAAGAAAATAATTATATAAATTAGAAGTAAAAATAAAGATTATGAAATCGTGATTCAAAATATATCAATATTGATCTTTATTTGTAGAGAAAAAAAAATAAAAATTTTGATAATTTTTTTAATTTATTTTATAAATAATAGGCAAAATATTATGTGCACCATGTTCACCGTACACCACTATTACTATTTTTTGTAAGGATCAATATTTTACAAATAAAGTGGAGTTGGTATGCTGTGAAACTGAATTTTTTTTTACAGGCATACTCTTTAGTAATATAAGTCACACCATTTAGTAATATAAGTCACACCCTTCAGTTATCACTACGATACCCACTGATATAATATAAGTCACATCTTTCACTTTTATGAGTATTATCGTTTATAGTAAAAAATCACACCTTTTATAGTAAAAAATTACACTCTTTAGTAATATAAATCACACTTCCTAACTAGTTTCATCGTGAAACTTGTTCACCCTATATTTTGCTAATAAAGTATTGATTTTTATAAACAATAGTAATAGTGGTGTACGGTGAACATCATATAATACCTCTTCTAAATAATAATATCTTAAAAATAAAATTTTAAAATTTATTGAAATAAAATTTATGTTAACTAACAAGAAGATGCCACATGTCACATGTTGAGTTGGGAATTGTGCACAACCAGCGTTTGCTGTACCGCTCTTTCAATTTACAATTTTGATAATTTCTTAAAAATATTTTTTAGTGTTTTTGCTTACAATCATGAATCATCCTGACAATCCGCGATAAATGTAGTATTGCAGAATGAAATTTATGAATTTATAAATCCTTCTTTTAAAATGCATTGATTTCAAATTTATGGATTATGAATGGTGCGATGGCATCGATCTAGCTCCGTAAAAGTCAATCAAGGATGCCGGATTGTTGATAAAACTCAAAAAGTGGCAAATATATTGGGTTATAATGCAAGATTATTTTTGGATACTATAGTGAAATATGAGACAGCTAAGAGTTGTAAAATAGTAAATAAATAATATTTAATGCGTAAATTCATAAATAGATATATAACTAATACTTCCTCTGTGTTGTTTTAAATTATCTATTCACTATTTGACACGTGTTTTAGCGAACGAGTTGTTTATTAGTATATGAAATAAAAAAATGATTTTTAAAGAGGTGTATGATAGATGAGGGGTATGACTATCATACCCCACCTTAAAAAATACTTTATCATTTCAAATACTAACAAATAACTTTCCTGTTAAAATAAGAACCAAATAATGAATGAACAATTTAAAACAGAAAGGAGGGAGTATTATTCATGCGCACTAGTCGTACTGTTCAATTGATATAATTTCGACTCAATTTTCACATTATTGCTAAAATGGTTCTCTTACATAAAAAATGGGAAGACATGATTTTTTTTCTTCCGCCGAATGATTTTTCATAGAAAAACAGCTGAAATATAGTAAGTTCATCATATTATTAAAAGTATTAGTTTTTATATTGAAACGCTTTACTGTTATTATTTAAGATACAAATTAGTATTTTTCTTTATGTTTTCTTTTATGGCAAAGCATAGGCTAAATATGTTTCACATAATTCCATGAAACTAACTATGACTTAAATTATTAAAATGTATTTATCTTGCTAACAAAAGAATGCGATTTCTTACTATAGAAAGAATATTATTCATGACACTAAAAAGTATGACAACTACAACATTGGTATTAGTAGTCACAACAGAAGAGTATGATTTACATTACGAAATAATATTATTTGTGATAACTGAAGGGTCATGTCTAAAAATATGAAACTATTTTCACGATGAACAAGTTTTACTGGAGACATACTCTTATTTATGGGTGCACAGTCCAGCTAAGACCTTTTAGAATATCTTTAATCTTTAATTAATTAAATTTAATATAATAATATATCAAAAGACAAAGGGATAAAAACATTCCACTACAAAGTCACCCAAAAACTTACAACCAGATACAAAGTGCAGAAAATTTCTGCATTTTAATTCAAATTTGAACTAAAGTGCCACATACTTTAGTTCCAATTTCTGCACTTTGTATCTAATTGTAATGGTTTACTCAATCTTGTATCTAGTTGTAATTTTTCCAAAGACAAACTTTTATCAAAATAATATTACTCTATTCCAGAATCTCTCTAATCTCATTAACTTTAATTTTAAATTTAATCTCAATCCTACATTTAAACATTTTAAAAAAAATTAATCTCATACCTGCATCTTAAATTCTAGAATTCTAGGTTCTACAAATTTCAATTTTATAATTATTATATTTCGTTCTAATTTTATCTACTTCTTATTTTACAACTCTCAATTGTTTATCCAACCCTTTATTGCGTCTCTTCTTTCTTCTTATTCAAAGGATAATTTTTTTTTGCTTTTGGTGTTCGATTTTGTTTTACAGGATTTTTTTTTTTTTTTTTTTTTATGAGATTTTTTTTTTTTACTTTGTAAGGTTTTTTATTTTGAACCATTGACTTGGTGAGATAATTTTTTTAGTACATATTAATTTTATAGTTCATATTGACTTATTTGGTTGGTTGCTACACAATTTGTGTTTGTTTAATGATTTCTATTACAGAAAACAATTACTAAAATTGTAGATATAATTTATTAAAGGAATATTTATATAGTTTTTTTAATTTGTATATATTATTTATTTTTATTATTATTTATATCATTGAAATTATTATATATATATTTTATTAAATATAATTATCTCTTTTTTAGTAAGAACTATTCTTATTTTTTGCGAATCACCCTTTCTTATGGGATCATGATTCCAAATAAAAAATCATATCAATCATAAAATTATGTATAGATCCATTCATGATTCCATTTTAAACTTATTCCACCATTCCAATTAGACGGAAGAATAGATTTCGTTAATAGATTTTGTAGAGAATAAAATCCCATTGGCGGGTTGGCATTGCCATTTCTTCTTTTATATTGGGTGCACTAAATGGATATGCTGATTTAATTATGTCATTGTGAGATAACTACAAAATCCTTTTAATATAAGCTAATCATTATATTTTAATAAAAAAATAACCTAACTATCCCCCCTTTAACGATTTCCGCTCAACTTTTCAAGATCTACATAAGCACTCACGTCATGCAAGGATCGTGCAAAATGTTATTAGTTGAATTAAATACTTCTTCTTAATATATATTTATGTCAGCAATATTAATATATTCAAATAAATTTCTTGTTCATTTTGAGAAAATTTTAAAAAATTCAAATCGGGTTGAAGACATAACTAGGAATTTAAATAATTTTTAAAATTGTACCTGTACATTGAGGTTAAATAGGTTAGAAAACTAATCAAATTTATTTTTAGTATTAAATTTTACATAAAAATTAAATAAAGTCATGCTCTCAAAAGAAAACCTCATTAAGGTAAAAAGATTGGCCACCTTTTCTCCCAATTTTTTTTCTCCCCTAAGTCTGGATCCTAGGGTTTTGAGCCCCGCTCTAGGGTTTCTGCCGTGATTTGGCCGTTCTGATCATCGTTTCAACCACGATCTATCTTCTGTTATCAATGAGTCCATGATGAAGAACACGACTTTATCCACTGATGAGGATGACAATCTTGTCATCAAACACGACGCGGTGGAAGAAAACGCGGAAAACATCCAACCCTGCGATGTTGGGAGATTTCTGACGGAGCAATTTGTAAACTTTAATATTTTGAGCAGTCGTATGGCCAGCGTCGGGAGGCCGAAAAAATTAGTGTCGATCAAGGAAATAGGTCAGGGACGCCTTTTATGCCAGTTTTATCATCCGTTAGATAAAAACGGATTGTTGAGGGTGGGCCTTGGTGTTGGGGAATTAATTAATGGGATCTATTCGGGATGAATATTTAAATACAATTTAATTCTAACAATTATTACTAGTATGAATTAATCCTATATTAATTCAAATAATAATTCAACAACAAATCATGCATATAAACATTTAACATAAATCCTACGATGCGGAATTACTACTGGGTTTACGTGAACTAACTTTTTGGAGTGGCAATCGTTGAGAAGATGGACTTCGTTGAGGCGAACACACCAAAAGACCTTCCCAAGTATTCCAAGTCCTTGCTCGTCAATTCGGTGGTAGGATGCTGAACAATTAACAAAGGAAAAAAATAAATTATATGTTGCACCACCTTTGTGGATTTCTAATTTTTCCAACACGAAAATCAAATTGCGCAGGGATGAAAAAATCATCCCCTATTTATAAGAGGTAGTGGCTGATTTTTTCTTAGGAAAAGGGAGAAAATCTCTTTATTGATCTCAAGAAATCTTGAATATATATCCAATAAATTCTTTTCTCCATAATTAAAATATTCCATAAAAATCCCACTCTCTTATTCTTATGGAATTTCGAAAAAAATGAGGATAAAGATTCCAAGATTTGGATCTTCTTGAATTTATGAGATATACTTGTATTCCAAGGATACATATCTTCCATAATATGTTTTCAAGAAAATCAAGAAAATCTTTCTTTTTTTTTTTTTTTTTCTTTAATTTGAAAAATCCCCATATAAATAACCAAGTGGGAGATTTCTTGAATTTAATGAGATAATCTTGTATTCCAAGAATACATATCTTCATTCCATAACAAAATTCAAAGAAAATCTTTCTCCCCTTTTATTTATAATTTTCGAAAATTTTGGAAAATTAAGTAACCATAATTTATTTTATTTTAAACACCTTTCAGTTATTGGACATTATGTTTGGGCTACTTGAGGGGCCTTTAGGAGAATTAAGATTGAACCTTCCAATGGATCTTGAATTTCCAATATTGAGCCACAATATTATTCAAGCCCATAAATATTAATTAATCCCACTACATAATTAATATTGCACTATCTATCTTAACCCATATTACTGTTAATATGGCTCCCGGTTATTATTTTCCGTGCTTAAGATTATCTAGCTCATTAATTAATTCAAGCCACTGAAATAGCTTTCCATTAAATTAATATCTTTTGTCTTTGGTCAAGGAACGGTTCAACATTATTATCCATACCGGAAACTAATTTCACTTGCAAGATTTGATATGATAAATCTTATGAACCTCAAGGGGGCAAATCGAACAAGCGTGCTTGACACGATTCTTCGTATTAAATCTTAGCAATCGTATGTGACCAATAATATTGCCCAAGATATAAAGTATTGAATCTCATTGATTCTCTACCCGTCATAAGTCAAAGCAATAATTACTAACCACACACGATCCTATTTAAGGGGCCGAAGATTAAGAAATAACGAACCACCGAGGTCTAATTCTTCCTAGTTAAAGGTCTTTGAAGAATTTATCCTCGCAGAGGGTCCTATCCAAAGGCCGGTCATGCACTAGTGTAATCTCTTGGTCAAGATAAGCCAACTCGAGCCTTACACTTCAACCTTTCACGATGGATTGTTCATTTCCATCTAGGTCGTGAGCGGTGTACTTTTTAGTTACAAGGGGGTATTAATTTAATCTTCCGTGATGCGGTATAACTAAATTAACTACAATGTAACACGTACTATTTATTGAATAGTTATGCAGTAAATATATGTAACATTCAATGATATTTAAAGCATCAGTGATAAATAATTTATTTCAGTAAATAAGACTGAAATTCAGTTTTGTTATACAAAGTAAAAGCAAACTTTCCAGTATAACCCCAACAATCTCCCACTTATACTCAAAGTTTGCTTTTAAGTATACTACAACATGTCTCGTGTAGTTCCTAATGCGTGACATCTAATGTCACCTACACGAACCTAATAATATGTCCCATTTATACTCAAAGCAGATTGACAACGGTCTTGACACCCATTCCTTCCACATGTCTCTCGAATGTGTTCTGAGGCAGACCCTTTGTGAATGGATCTGCTAGGTTATCTCCTGATGCGATCTTTGCCACCTCTATATCTCATCTCTTAATGATTTCTCGTATAAGATGGTATTTCCTTTCAATGTGTTTGCTGGCCTTGTGGGCTCTTGGATCCCTTGAATTTGCAACTGCTCCGACATTATCACAATAAACAGTGATTGTGCTGGGCAAATTCGGAACTACATCCAAGTCCACTAGGAAGTTCTTGAGCAAAACCACTTCTTTTCACGCCTTCGTTAGCATTACATATTAGCTTCCATGGTAGAATCGTGATGCATTTACAACGCTTAACTTTTTCCATGTCATGGCTCCTCCCCATGTAAAACACACTCATCGAGGTAGATTTTTACGGAATCTAAGTCCGATTGGAAATTCGAGTCGGGTAAACCGAGATGGGGATTAGACTATCGTGATAAACTAACATTCTATCTCGATTTCTTTTCAGATACTTCAGAATGTTCTTAACTGCCGTCCAATGCTCTTTTCCCGGATTACTTTGATATCTCGCTACCATGCCAAAGGCAAAGCAAATATCTGGTCTCGTGCACAACATTGCATACATAAGCCTTCCGACAGCCGAAGCATAAGGAATGCCTTTCATGTCATCTATCTCCTTTTGTATCTTAGGGCACATTTCCTTGGATAGATAGATTCCATGTCTAAAAGGTACGAATCCTTTCTTGGAATCCTGCATGCTGAATCGCTTCAAGACAGTGTCTTTATATGAAGCTTGCGATAAGCCTATCATCCTTTTCTTGCGATCTCGAGTGATCTTGATCCCAAGGATGTGCCCGGCTTCCCCTAAGTCCTTCATATCAAACTATTTTGAAAGCCATGCCCTTACGTCCGACAACACCTTTAAATGCGTTCGATGAGCGGAATGTAAATCACGATAGTACTAAGAATACCAATGCGATTACGACACGCTTCTTGTACACACAACTTTCGTACTCATTTTGATCAAACCCATAAGACTTTATTACTTGATCAAAACATTGGTTCCAAGCTCTGGATGCTTGTTTGAGTCCGTAAATGGACTTCTTGAGCTTACAAACTAGGTGTTCTTGGCCTTTTTCAATGAAGCCTTGAGGTTCTTGCATATAGATTTCCTCTTCAAGACTTCCGTTAAGGAAAGCCGTCTTAACATCCATTTGCCAGATTTCAAAGTTGAGATGCGCAGCAATCGACAAGAGAATTCGGATGGACTTGAGCATTGCTACAGGTGAAAAAGTTTCCTCATAGTCGATCCCTTTTTTCTGACTATAACCTTTCGCCACAAGCCTTGCCTTGAAGGTTTCCACCTTCCCGTCCGGTCCTCTTTTCCTCTTGTATACCCACTTGCAACCAATGAGTTTGGCCCCATTAAGTGGTTCGACTAGCTCCCACACTCTGTTATGATCCATAGAACCCATCTCGACTTCCATTACTGTTTGCCAAGAAACCGCATCATTGTCTTGGATTGCCTCGTCGTACGTCCATGGGTCTGATTCATCCCGACAGGGGACTAAGTCGAGGACTCTCCTACCCCCATGATTCTTTGGGTTGTCGATGGTCCCGATTTGTGAAAACCCGTGTAATCTGTTGAATACCAATTGATGCATATAAAGAAGGTGAGGGCAGAGTGACTTTTTTTTTGCTTATTTTTTTCGCTTTTAAGAACGATGTGTGTTTTGCTTATAATCGAATGCATATGGAAAGTAAGAACATAAAGCAGTAAAGAACACACGATTTTATAGTGGTTCGGAGTCCAACTCCTACATCCACTCTTCCCTATCATCAGGGGCACCTACTTAACCAACTGGACTTAGTTTAACGTGTTAGTCCAACACCCAACAGATGGTTTCCGAAGTTCACACTCAAACGGGACTTATCACCCGCGGGGGATCGCTTTACCCTCCCTTTCGGGATTCTTTAGATGTTTCTCGAGTTCACACTCACCTACAAACTTAACCGACTGATTTGGGTAAGGTTTGTTTGGATTCCAACTAGGTTGAGATTTTCCCTTACATTTGTTTAGCCTCAATGCTAAGGATGATAAAATCTCTCTAAGCTTAGGATATAGCATTTGTGCTTAGATCTAGGGTAGAACACTTTTGAATATATGCGTGTATTTCTTGCTCTGTGTTCTATGGTGGAAATGCTAGATGATTTGGCCTGATGGGTGTTTCACGCATTTTTCCACACTTAATTTGATGGAAGAACTTGTATTTATAGTGTGGATTTGAATGTTACCGTTGGATGGAGTCACATTCAAATCCATACTATTCTAATAGCTTTTAAAACTTTTTCGAGCTTGTTGTCTTCCTCTCATTGGTCCACGCCGTCAATTTGAATCTAATTGCTTATATTCTTGAGGATCTTACGAGTCTCGAGATTCTTGATTCGGCCAGACTTATCTTGCCGGACCTTATTCGATCAGTATAATCGACACTCGGGCTAAGCGAAGTTCGGCTCTTCGACTTCAGATAACCCGACTCTCTCTGGTCACTAACTTTTCGGGCTAGCCGTTATCGGCGTTGCTCGATTACGAGTGAATATGACTTGGATGACTTCTGCCGATTCTTCTCGCCCGATCCGGTATCACGATTTACGGTTTCGATATCGATTTCTTCTACCGATCGGCTCACATGATCGATCGATATAACTCAGTCGACATATCGATTTATCGCATCGATTAAGTACACCAAAGTTAGCATATCGGGTTAGTTGCATCGATTTAAGCTTATCTAATCTCGATCACGTCGATCTCGATCGATCTCATCTGATCTCTTTCGATGCGCAACCTCCCTTCCGATCACGGTCATCGATCGAGTCATCCGGTCATCCGATCTTCGATCGTACCGGGCTTAACACCTTCTCTTACGATTTTGCATTTCGTCACTTAACTTCGACTTCATCTTGCCCATCCGATCTCGTCGGTCTAAATCATGACCTCGTCGATCTCGATCATCTTCGTCGATTTCGCGTGAGTTCCCCTCAATTTGTTCTCTCCCCCCCTCAACTTGTTATCCAAGATTAGCTTCAAAAACACAAGTTGATAATGTTTTTGCATAATTCATCAAAACTAAAATATCCCAAAAATTTTCCTTTTTGATAATGACGCCAAAACATTAAAATATATGCATTTTTACAGAAACGGGTTTTTGTTTAAAAAGATCAGTTTAGGTTGTCACATTGAAAGCTTGTGAACTTTTGAACTCCCGCTCTGATACCACTTGATGGTCCCGATTTGTGAATAACCCGTAATGCGCGGAATACCAATTGATGCATATAAGACGAGGGGAGGGCGAGTGACTTTTTTTTTGCTTATTTTTTTTGCTTTTAAGAACGATGTGTGTTTTGCTTATAATCGAATGCATATGGAAAGTAAGAACATAAAGCAGTAAATAACACACGATTTTATAGTGGTTCGGAGTCCAACTCCTACATCCACTCTTCCCTATCATCGGGGCACCTACTTAACCATCGGACTTAGTTTAACGTGTTAGTCCAACACCCAACAAATGTTTACCGAGTTCACACTCAAACGGGACTTATCCCCCTCACGGGATCGCCTACCCTCCCTTTCGGGATTGCTAGATTGATTACCGAGTTCACACTCACCTACAAACTTAACCGACCGATTTGGGTAAGGTTTGTTTCGATTCCATCCAGGTTGAGATTTTCCCTTACATTTGTTTAGCCTCAATGCTAAGGATGGGAAAATCTCTCTAAGCTTAGGATATAACATTTGTGCTTAGATCTAGGGTAGAACACTTTTGAATATATCGTGTATTTCTTGCTCGTGTGTTCTATGGTGAAATCTTTAGATGATTTGGCCCGATGGGTGTTTCAATGATTTTTCCACACTTAATTTGATGGAAGAACTTGTATTTATAGTGTGGATTTGAATATTACCGGTTGGATGGAGTCACATTCAAATCCATACTATTATGTAGCTTTTTGGGCTTTTGCTGTCTTCCTCTCATTGGTCCACGTCCGGTTAATATAACTTAATTATATTCTTGAGGATCTTCCGAGTCCCCAGATTCTTGATTCAAACAGACTTATCTTCACCTTATTCGATCAAGTATCTGGGAATCAGCTAACTGATTCAAATTTCTCTCGACTTCGCATAATTTCTCACTAGCACTCGAAGCAACTGGATTATCACAGTTTCCGATTCTCGAGTGAATATGACTTGCATTTAATTTCACTTCGATTTCTTTCGCTCGATCTGCATGCAGATTACCGATATCTCTATTCTTCTACCGATCTGATCACCTCATGATCGATCGATATAACATCAGTCAAGATATGAGTTTATGCGCATTTATTAGTACATCGGGTTAGCATATCGAACAGTTGCATCGATTTTAGCTTATCTAATCTCGATCACGTGGACCCTCGTCGATCTCATCTTTCCTCTTCCGATGCGAACCTCCTCTTCGATCTGGTCATCTCGATCGGGTCATCCGATCTTTCGATCACCGGGCTTAACTTTTCTTCTCTTCCGATTTTGATTTCATCACTTAACTCCGAACTCATCTTACTCATCCGATCTCGTCGGTCTAAATCTATGACCTCATCCGATCTCGATCATCTTCGCTACGATTTCGTGAGTTCCCCCTCAATTTGTTCTCTCATTCCCCTCAACTTGTTATCTCAGAGATTAGCTTCAAAAAAACACAAGTTGATAATGTTTAGCATAATTCATCAAAACTAAAATATCCCAACAATTTCCTTTTTTTTTGATAATGACGCCTTAAAACATTAAAATATATGCATTTTTACGTAAACGGGTTTTTGTTTAAAAAGATTAGTTCAAAGTTGTCACATTGAAAGCTTGTGAACTTTTGAACTCCATTTCCGATACCACTTGATGGTCCCGATTTGTGAAAAAACCCGTGTAATGGCGGAATACCAATTGATGCATATAAGAGGGTGAGGGCAGAGTGATTTTTTTTTGCTTTTAAGAACGATGTGTGTTTGGCTTATAATCGAATGCATATGGAAAGTAAGAACATAAAGCAAAGAAAGAACACACGATTTTATAGTGGTTCGAGTCCAACTCCTACATCCACTCTTCCCTATCATCGGGGCACCCTACTTAACCAACCGGACTTGACTTTTTTAACTTGTTAGTCCAACACCCAATGAGATGTTTACCGAAGTTCACACTCAAACGGGACTTATCACCCTCACGGGATCGCCTACCCTCCCTTTCGGGATTGCTAGATGTTTCCGGGGTTCACACTCACCTACAAACTTAACCGAATGATTTGGGTAAGGTTTGTTTAGATTCCAACTAGGTTGAGATTTTCCTTACATTTGTTTAGCCTCAATGCTAAGGATGGGAAAATCTCTCTAAGCTAGGATATAGCATTTGTGCTTAGATCTAGGTAAAACACATTTGAATATACGCGTGTATTTCTTGCTCTGTGTTCTATGGTGGAATTGCTATATGATTTGGCATGATGGGTGTTTCACGATTTTTCCAATAACTTAATTTGATGGAAGAACTTAGATGATAGTGTGGATTTGAATGTTACCGCTGATGGAGTCACATTCAAATCCATACTATTCTGTAGCTTTTGCAGCCTATTTGTGCTTGTTGTCTTCTCTCATTGGTCCACGCCAAATTAATCTAATCTGGCTATATTCTTCAAGATCTTCATCGACAAGATAGCATCAGTCAAAGATATCGGCTTATCCGTGACGACAGTACATCAGTTATCATATCGTAAGTTGCATCGCCTTTAGCTTATCTAACTTCGCATCACGCTCCGATCTTGATCAGCCTCATCTCGC